>CAIGRP010117839.1:0-61165 GCA_903798385.1 Fraxinus cuspidata
ATGTATCTGATTCAATCTGGTGTTTCACCAAGTTTTCTCTCAAGCTGAGACATTTGGCCCTTCTCTCAGAAGAACTAGATGAGAAGGACGAGGACGTTGACGACGATGAAGTCGAAGCAACATCACTACCAGAACCAGCAATTATTTCGGAATCCAACCACGTGTGAGCTAAAACTTGGCAGATACCTTCTGAACTTAGATTAGGGTAACCTGCAAGGTGACACATTCACTAATTCTAGTTAGGCATATTGCACAGAAGGGAGATGTCAGCAAAACATGTATAGAAAGTTTGTGGTTTAGGCATCAGCAGGTGTTACGTAAACTTTCTGATAGTTCGCGAGCGATCTCTTGCCACGCCTTTCACTCACTCATCCCATTAAGGACATGTTTTGTTGTTCATATGTCAAGGGCCGGTAAGGTTTTGCATGTTGTATCGAATTAAGAACTCAAACCTCCTTTTACGTATTATAAAAATCTTTGAAAAAGAAATTACAAGTTACTCATAAGTAACTATTGTTTCCAATCATGTATTACATTACCTTTTTCTTACTCCAAGTAACGAAAGTACTTATTTTGAAAATAATTTTACCTTACTGTGAGAATAAGTTGCTCAATTCTAATGTTAAACCACAAAAAGAAAATTATTTCATTTAAAACAAACTTATTTACTTGTAGTGTACTTTTTAGGCTTAGCAGGCACCTTTTTAGTACTAAGTGCTTGTTTGGGTAAAATTATTACTTGCTGAACTTATAATGTGAAGAAAATGAGTGATGAATAAGTTGATTGTAGTTGTGGGTCCTACGAAATTTGTAGCTTTCAATTATTGTTTTGGTGATTTAAGTTTAGAGACAAGGCTAAATATAACTAATTGGGGTGACTGGTGTTTGTTGATTGTCGTCAAAATGAGATGTTCATTGAGAGATTTTTCAATTTCAATTTTCGGAGAATATACAAAACAATCTTTTTATTTTATAATTTTTTGCATTTGTAGCGTGAAATTGCTCTATCGCTATTTCATACTCCATTCTTTTGAGAGAGACTTCTGAAATATACTTTACAATGATTATATTACAACTACCAATCTCTTATTAAGTTAAATAATAGATACGATTTTTTTGGTTTTGATATGGCCTATAAATTTTATATTTGATGATTGACAATGACTTGGTCTCCACCAAATAGAGATTTGATCATATCATTACGTTCTAATTTTCTATTCAGATGTGGTCTATGACTTTCAAATTAAATCACTTATTTGGACACACGAAATAATCAGTTAAAGTGTTAGTGTATCCGTGGATCCTCGGGAACTCTTTCCTAAATGACCAATCCTTGCCATCATAATTTTTTTCGTGCCATTCATAGTCAATATCGCTCTTGTTTGGTGGAGATTAAAATTCAATTTTTAGTAGATTTTAATAAAAGTTGATGGTTGAAAAGTTGTGAGTTTCATAAAATTTGTGATTAAAATTAAATGTTGACTTTGATTTTAAGATTTTTAATTAGATTTTAACCCAAAACAAATAGGGGTAAACAATGTCTTCAAACTGTTAATATTATTTATATTACATATGCTAAGATAATTTGACTGTATCTTTTTCAACTTAAATTTTCTCTGTGTGATAAATGTTCTTTCTATTTCTCCAAGAAATGTGCTTCGCATCACAATGTCTATTGCGTCGGTTTGACTTTTAATAAGTGGAGACATAATCGTCCATAATAAAAACATTTACTATATTTTCTTAATTCAACACACTTCCACTGTAGAATTCGAATATATATCTTACTTTTTCTTGAACCATATAAATTTGTTAGGGAAACAATTTATATATAAAGTGAACACAAATACAATTTCAAAATTAAGAAATTAGTTTTATTATATCAAAAGTCAGATCTTAATTAGATTTTATTAATTAAATATGTTAAGTTCACAATATTATACAATTTATGGTCACAGTTACGTCCTAATCACAATTACAGACGTCACATTCATAAATAACAAATTTTATAGTTCACAATTTCTTCATTGAACACAAATTATCAAATTAATATGCCATGTATTATTTCTCGATCACAAATGTTACAAGTTACAACTTATTTTATAATCACAAATTATCAAATTAATTGATAACGCATTATTTCTCGATCACAGAACACAAATTTTATAGGTCACAACTTATTTACAGTCACAAATTATCAAATTAGTTATTAATATATTATTTTTCGATCACAGATCACAAACTGTATAAGTCACAATTTATTTTATTGTCATAAATTATCAAATTAAACTTCAAAGATTACAACTTATTTAACAATCATAAAGTATCAAATTATTTGATCACGTGTTATTTTTCGATCACAAATTCTACATGTCACAACTTATTTTACAATCACAAATTATCAAATTAATCGGTCATTTATTATTTCTCGATCACATATTACAAATTTTACAGGTCACAATTTATTTTGCAATTACAAATTATCAAACTAATTGATCACAACTTAATAAATTATAAATCACGATTACCAATTTAATGATAACCTCATATTCTCTTTTATTTCGCATATTATTTATTGGTTACTAAATAATCATTTTATTGGTCATAATTATCCAAATAATTTCTTTACCCCATCCCATCCCACCCAATATCACTCGAAAGCCACTCCACCTCACCTCACCTTGTCCCCATCACCACAATGAGACCACCACCAACAAAAACTACTCCAAAATCCTAGACCACCAAAACATGGAAACCATCATCACCACCACCATAATAACCAAGAGAATAGAGAGTGAGCCGCTGCAGTGGAGTGATTCCCAACAGATTTGAGCGTCGCTGTAATGGCAATGTGTAGATTTGCGTGCGGCCTTCCCTAGGCACAACGGCGATGACGGAGGTACTCCATGACTACAACACTTTCTTCTACGCAACACTGCCTTCTGTGTAGCACCTTCCCCATGCACAGTGGCCATGTTGGAGGTCATCTCTGATGGCAGCACCTTCTTTGACCACAACGGTAATGACGATCGGTACACCTCTGTTGACAACACCTTCTCATGTAACACCCCCCTTCGTTGGTGCTCGGAGATGGTCTTTGGTGGCGCCGACGATCCATGTGTGAGCGAGAGGTTAGAGATAGCAAAGGAGGAAATAGATAAAAGAGATATTGCAGCAGCGGTACAAATCTTTTATTTAATAACAGACTTTGCCTAAATATTCCGTGCCACCTACGGCACCAAACCTTTAAAATGTTAAAATGATAATTGACTTTGACAATAATTTTGACTTACTTTAAAAGGTTAAAATGATAACTCTACATTTTTTATAATAAAATAACTAAAATCAAATAATTAAAATTAAAAACATAAAACCAACTTCTTCTTCTACATCCACCTCACACTACCTACATCCACCCCAAAACTATCACCACCACTACCAGACGGCTCAACTGCAACCACCCAACGCCGGCACCACTGTCATCTCCTCCACGGCTACCTTCATTCCCATAACCCAACCGACCTACAGACACTAAAAACCCGCATGTGTATTTTGAACATTGTTGGGTTGTTTTTTGCGATTGAACATGAGCCGACAACCAAGTTTTTGGACAGGCAGTTGGATGTGGATTCTGATAGGTATGTGATCACAAAGCCTGGCACCAGCTTGGTTGGGTAATGGAAATGAAGGTAGCGGTAGAGGAGATGACAGTAACATAGGCATAGAGTGGGGGTGGTTGAGCCGTTCGGTAGTGGAGGTGATGGTTTTGGGGAGGGGGTTGGTATGTGTCAGATGGATGGAGAAGTTGGTTTTTTGTTTTTAATTATTTGATTTTAGTTATTTTATTATATAAAAATGTAAAATTATAATTTTAACGTTTTAAAATTAGTCAAAATTATTATCAAAGTCAACTAACAATCAAACTAAAAGAAATCATCCATTTGGACCCCATGTGCTAATTTTTGAAATGTTTGATATTGTGGGTGGTAAAAATAAAATGTCTGAGCGAAGTTTGCTATTAAATGAAAGATTTGGTATTATTGCTGCAACTATCCCTAGATAAAATGATTTAGGGTTTGTATAGCATGGGTGAGATAAGGTGTGAGTATATAAATTAATTTATAATATTATTATTTGTATTAAAATATGAAATTATCACCTGATTTTTGTATAAATAAACACTAAACTGGATTTTTGAATTTGAAACTTAAAAAACATGGGTGCATGTAATATCCACAATTTGTTATATACATACGTGCACTTCCAAATTGAAAAATAGCCCAGCTAAAATTACTACAAGATTCGGCCGGCCAATTTATCCAAGTACTTAGAGGCCCAGAACTTCAGGTTCGACAAACAGACCCACTTTAGAAATTTGTAGGTTTAATTTTCATTAACAACTCACATGGCAAGGCTTTAGACCTAATTTTCCTAAGTTTTTTTAGTTGATTTTGATGATTGGCTTGAATAATATAGATCATCCTACAAAAACATTTTCCAAAAAATTCCAAAATATACTTTTCCCCAAAATATGGCTCAAACAAGGACTAATTAACATGTAAAGGTTATGCTTCTTATCTTACAAGGTTGACCTTTTTATTATGAAACATCAAGCTTTAATATGATATTAGATATCAAAACGAGTTATTCGATTTGTTTAAAACTCAAACGTGCATTTGGTGTAATCAAATATCATTTTTCAGAGGCATGTTAAGGATAAAAATTATGTATTGATTAAGTATTAAAATACTAATTAATCTATAAAAGTTTGAGTATTTTTTTTAATAAAGTTGATATTTTAAGATGAATCTCAAATTTCAATATTAACATTTTCAGTACTCCGTCAAGATCGAGAATTTTAAACATAAAATAATAACAAATCTTATATTCTTCTATTTATCAAAAATATGATAAAAATATTGGATCAAACGTATTCATTCTCTATCTCAAATTCACCCAACTCAATACACCTACTTTTGGCGTTTGACTCGAATAATTTAAATTTTCCTTTACACCTTGCATGCATACCCTTGCCCCTCAACAGTCTGTCACCTAGCCTTTTTCAAACACGTGTCACATGTTGAACACCAGGACCACCGCTCCCACGTTGCAGCGGCCACCCCTGCCGGCCTCGCAACCTTAGAGAACCACCTTGTAAATGTATATCAGTGCCCACTCCCACTCTTTGTTTCACAAGTTCTTGCCTTTCAATTATTTCATGTCCTTTCCTCCATTGGTCCACTCTTCCAAGTTGTCCTAACATTTATATATTACATGTAGTGTTATTAAATGAATAACATAATTTTACATTTAATTGAGCTTGTGACATAATATCATGTAGACTTGTGCTCTAACATTACTGATATTAGATAGTATTATTATATAAATACACCTACATAAATACGTGTGCTAGGTGGAAGTCATGTGGATACAGAACCGTGTTGCAAGGTGGTGTTATGTTTATCCAAACGTCGTCCCCTATAGGAGACTAAAGGGCGTGTAGTTGATATACGTTATACTGATATTTCGTCATAGGGTATTGGCAATGCAGCCTCTAGAGTTTTCAATGCGTCACAATCGTGGCACACAAATTTCGTTCCAAAGAGCACCGCCGTCAATGATGCAGCTCGATATTTATACATGTTTCTATTAAGCAGCACATATTTTGTTTGGCAGTTGTTGATCCCACGCCAACACATAAATTCTTTCATATTATTTTCAAATTTTCATTTCAAGAGTCAATTCCACATGGGGAAAGGGGGAAAAAAAAGATTAGTATATGGAATTGGAGCTATGCCATACCATGAGAATGTTTTGTTCTTTACTTAATGTAAACATCTGAATAGGAAGTGACCCACATGAGAAGGACATTACTCATTGGTTCTAAAGTCTCCTCGGGAAGACAACCCACCAATTAAACATGTTTGATTATTAATTTGGTGTAAATTAATTACCACAATCTCTTCAAAAGAAACGGGAGTGTTTGAGTGAAAAATAAAAAACCATAGGGTCTCTCAAATGGATAAGACACCAAAATTGGTTAAACTTGGAAATCTTGTTAGTGAAGTTTCGAAAAATCTAAAGCCCACTCCATTAATTAGGGAAAATTGCAACACTTGTACATAATCTATGGCACCATTAACGAGTTGAACATCAGAATTTAGAGAGAGTAAATAACGTTTCATTATTGTTGTACAATCAATTCTCAACAACCGTTCAAGTTGAGAAACGAACCTAATTTTGTAAAGTTGGTCATACAGATGTGTGGTGACTATTTAATGGAAACATAGACGATTTGAGCAATCGTTCAAGTTGAGAAACGAAGCCTAGTTTTGGAAAGTTGGTCATACAAAGGTGTGGTGACTATTTAATGGAAACATATACGATATTATTCATCATCAGGGACTAACTTTTAAAGTAATTTACAATGATTTGGATCCGACATCTACTCATATAATGCACACAATAAAATAAGATAATTTCATCTGGTGTATTAATATGAGTTTAAAATTAGCTATTATTTATTTATTTTACTCGGTCTAATGATAATTTATATAATGCTAGCAATCGACTTTTGGTAGCTACCCGACCCCATATTGATATTTTTTGCTAATCACCTTTTTTTATTTAAAATAAACAAAATCTTGAATAATTTGTGTATGATATGAATGGAACCTTTGAAATAGACAATATTTGACATTATTTTAATGAAATTTAATTTTTCCATAGCATAATTGTCAACACGAATGGATTTCAACTTCTTGGACCAATGGTAGAAGAAACTGAATTAATAAAGAAATATCAATCCAAATGTTTGGTGGGGTTAAGTCACTCTATAGATTCTTAAATCCATGTCGCATTCATGTCACGTTGAAGTACTACACAAGAAAAAGTAAAAGTAGAATTCGATTCAATTTAGCATAATGGATAAATTAGGTTTAATCATGTTGCTTAAACATAATCCATGTATAGTTTCTTAGGATACCACTTCAATTGTTGGTTGGTTAATATTTTACATCATTATAGGTAAAGGGTTACCTATTTTAATTTACTTTATACACAAATCTTAAGCAATTAATCATGATTTATTAATCATTTGATTTGACATTTAGCTACTCAATTTTTGTTGATGACATTTTAAGAATCTATTCTATGAACTAACTATTGAAAGGTCAATTAGGAGTTTAGGTATAACTCTCATTAATTACTTCACATAAATTTTATCTTCTTGTGAATCATTATTACATGATTAGCATTTCTTATTTTGATCCTAACTAGACTACCCCACATAAAGAGAGACAATTCTTTACACAAAAAATAATAATTTATGCCCCACACCCTCCCACCCCCTCCCTTTTTGCTTTTGAAATTGTTAAATTTCTTTCTCTATCTATTTTAGCCCATGTTTAAAAAGAGAGAGAGAGAGAGAGAGAGAGCTTTGTATAGTGTTTCTAGGAGAATTTATGGTTAAAAATGATGGGAAAATTTTGGATTTACATGTAAAATTTTTTTTGTGTGAATGTATAATTGAAAATGATTCTGCAGAAAAAATAGTTTGAAGAGAATGAGAATCAAACAAGAGCTTAATGTGCAGACAAAACATTTCCTTCATGTGACATGCAAAAATCTCATCGGCCATAGCTAGGATTATAGATCATATTCTTTTCTTACAATGATCAGCTCATATTTCAAAACATAACTTATCTGAGAAGATTGACCTTGAAATTTAATTGTTTATTTACATTTTAAATAGATAAAATTGACTGTATGAGTATTGGAATTTAGTATCGATTTTCACAGTTTAATAATCTTAATGGAATTTAATTAGACGAGGAGTTTCTGCCCTTTTAAATTTGCATATATAACTTCTATTGTTTACAATTTCAGACTAACTTAAAACAAAATTTAAGTTGAGTAACAAATTCGAAACAAAATGAAGTTTAAAAATTCAGTGACCACCAGTATTTTAACGCATTGATTATAATAGAGTAGTTGCTACTAGTGATTATTTTGTAAATTTATTTTGAAGGGATAGGTGGGCGGGGTGGGGGGTAGAGGAGGTTCATAAATGGAACCCACGAAAATAAATATGTTGATCACACCATTTGGATAATTACTAATTAACGAAAGCCAAAATCAAATACTTAAAAGGTCTTGATTTAATTAATTCTTGTATTAAAAAAATTGAAGACCAGCTGTAGATTAACTTGCATAAATATAATAAATTAGCAAATGAATTTTTTTATTGGGAAATTTGATTCCAAATTCTTTATAGTGGAAATCATTCTAAACATATTTGGGATTCCATTTTTCCTTTTTAATTTTTTTGAAATCGTGTTGGTTATGTTGAAAATTAAGTCAAATTAAAGTACTTATTTTGCAAATCTCTATTCACAAAACTTAGTTTGTTTACTAACATGTTCTGTGAAAAAAATAAAACCTTTAAACACAACCTAACATGATAAATACTAAGTCAGCTTAGCTTGAACAAGTTGTACCCACTTACGAAAGAAAGGCGTGGCACAATTTTAACGTGCCTTGTGATAGTTTGAAATCTCGCAAGTGTCCGGTATCACGAATAAATAATAAAATGATGAATAGGTTATCATTCCAAAGAGAACCACATACTTAATCTAGTGTCAATTAATATTAATTTTAATTGAATAGCAAAACATGTTTGAAGAATCTATAATAATTAATAAATAAAATTAACAATTCTAGTAATCAGATTATGAAACTTTTGTACATTTAGGTAAGATAACTACTAAGACTTCGAATCCCTCTTAGTAATCTGTTCTAATGCAATTCTATAACTTGACAATATGTACACATTCTTATTGATCAATATTTCTAAGTGAACTAATAGTATCTCTTGATATGAATTAAATATATCCTCTCATGTAACCTTTAATTTTATATTTCTATTAAAGATGCGAACATGAAATCATACATTAAAAAAGTTAGAATATCTATACAAATTATGTAAAACGTATTGGTATATCTCAATCTTTTATCACACTTTATATCGTGTTATCTATCCTATTGTTTCTCTCGAAAATGATAAAATTCATAAATCAATCCAATTAGATATCAAATGATTGAAAAGTATTAAACACAATAACAAACATCCAAGAATAACACATATTGGGCGTTAAATTATTGATTTTTATAAAAAACATTATAACAAGAGTTTATCAATGCCTTAGTAATAGAAACCCTAACTAGCATTACAAAATTACAATAAATCATAATTAATTGGAAGAGCATAACCCGAATTTTAAATTGATAAAGGAGAAAAATATGGTTCTTGAATCTCTTCAATGATTTCATGATGAATCTTCAATATATATTCTTGTTGTTTTTGAAATATAAGGTTAAAAATTTAATTTCTTGAAAACTTGTAATTTTCCTTTAATTCTTACAAAAAAAATAAGGATTGGCCTCTCTTTTTATGATGATAATACGTGAGTTTTATATCATGAGAGGTTTTTTTAATATTGTGCCTACATTGTCTTTATAAGGCTCGAAAATAGGTTAAAATTGCGTCCAAAAGTAATAAAATTTGGAATTTGAGTAAAAAATGGTGGATAGGCGCTTGCGCACCCTATTGAAAAACATCGAGTGCCCATGTTCTGAAAAATGCGCTTGAGCACCCTTCAAACGGACATCGAGCTCACTTTGAGTAGTCGCCGATATTTTTATCATAATATTCTCTTCCAATATTCGATTGAGGAGATTCAAAGTATCTTAGAAAGCTAACTCAAAGTGCTACAATTCTTCTAAATATTTTCAAATCGAACATTTGCTATGCAAAAAATGAGTCTCAATCTGTGACTAAGAATTTGGAGTATAACTTGTGCGATTAGAAATTGATTTATGAAAATACTTTAATACTTATTTGACTTCTAGTTGCATCATGTTGATCTTATGTGATCTTCAATCATCGTTCTAAGGTTTGAATCAACTACTGAATATTTAGAATTTGGTCCCCGGACTTTGGATTTTACCTTTTTCACTCGTTTTTGCTCATTTTGATCAAATTCTACCAAAAATTGTATATTACCTACAACAATCCATATTTATATGAAATAAGTAGTATTTTATTCAATTAGGTTCCCAAATATTTTCTTTTGGTGGTCAAAAATAGGTATAGAAATTATACATATGAAATACCCTCAAACTTAAACATTTGTCCGTCCCGAAAAAAATTAATACTTAACATTTATGAACAATAACAAATAATATAGTTAAATAGCTTATTGTTTTGCCTCGTATCTTGAAATCATTTAAGTAGTTCATAAACTGCCTCGAAGTAACGTCGCCAAGATTAATTCATCCACTAATTTAGTATTAGATTGATGTGTGATTGTGTATAGTCAATTCAATCACAATAAACTTCAGAGATGATTATTTCCCTACCTTCAATAGTCAAATATTTCCTTACTTCTCTCATAAGATGCACACTTCCATACTTGTTCTTTCTTTTCTCTCCCAAGGTATAACTTCTAAAGGTTGAATTCTCTTCACTCATTTCTTTCCCACTCATATTTGATTTAGATTGCACCATTGCTAGTCACTATCTTATTTGTGTTGATTCTCCTTAAATTTAAGTGTCTCAACCTCCAAGTTTTACGTAAATAGGCACACTCACTAAAATTCTAAATTCACAAGCAATTATCCAAGGCTTAGTCAGGCAAAAATAGTGTTTATAGTTGTTTTGTCACTGTCTCGACA
This sequence comes from Fraxinus cuspidata, assembly GCA_903798385.1. NCBI lineage: Eukaryota > Viridiplantae > Streptophyta > Magnoliopsida > Lamiales > Oleaceae > Fraxinus > Fraxinus cuspidata. The sequence continues at coordinate 10,735 of CAIGRP010117839.1, forward strand.
CATTTTGATGTGTTTTTATTTATTTTTTAATTTTGTCCATTCTTCTATTTTTGGGGATCTTTTATTAGTTTTCGAGGGTAGTTTTTGCTCTACATTACAGTCAGCTTTCTTTCCTAGTAGATTGTCTCATAAATATTGATCATGAATATGGTCAAATTACTCAAAACTAGTTTCATACATTAACATATGCAACTTTTTTCCACGTGCCTAGGCTAGTGCAATACCTTTACTTTTTTTCGGATAGTTAATTGGAATCGAAAATCCTAATGTATGAGTATTCTCTAAGTTCCACATGTTAGGCAAAAACACTCCACACAACATATTCACACACGGAATCAACACATCTCTAGGTAGCTTCTAACAATGGTTTAACCGTCCCCGAACTATCCTTTCAATGGTTATGGAGCTGATATAAATGATTTTGGTTTAGAACAATCGAATTTCAAGTTTTATCAACATATTCTACTCAAGTAGCTACTTCAAAGATATAAGGTGATTAAATATGATTATTGTGCCAAAAAAGCGTCACATCTAATAAGAACAAGTTTCAAAACAATCCTAATCACACAAGTTATTCCAATCATATTAGCAAAAACCGGCAAGACAACCCCAACTAACACAAGCGTACAATAAAGCAAAACCCCCCCCCCCCCCCACCCAAACTTAAACTATAGATTGCCCTCAATGTATACTATCATAAATCACAAGTCACAAATCAAATAAATAATAGAAGAGGGATATAGAGACCCGAGATGTGTGTTGAATGGTAGAGACAAGAAATTTATTACTCACTTCCATTCTTCATGGTATAGCTATTTTCCGCTTGATTCCATCTTACTTCAAGTTAAAATAGCAATCATGAATATTAGAAGTATACAAAGATACCAAAACGGGACGAAATATGTATGAATGGATTGCAACAAATAGAAGAGTCAATAAATAACATGAAACCTATAGTGTGGTGTGTATAACAATCAATTTTTTTATGCCCTCGAAGTGTAGAAAAATGTGTCCACTACTTCTTTTACTAATTTTGACTCAAATAATTGCATTCTTTTTTTTATAGGCCTAATGTTGACATACCCACCCAAACCCTAAAAATACCAAATCATACCACTTAAAACCACAAATTCAGTGTCTACGACAACTCTTGCGATTCCAATAGCACTACTCGACACACTGCTGCACATGACCAGATGAAACAACGCCTCGCAGCAACGGAACCACCACTGGTTCAGCGTGTGCAGCACCACCGAAGCACCGTCACTATAGCCGCTGCAACATCTACCCCTTCTTTCTCTATCACATGGAAGACTATCGTCGAAGACCACTTCAGGAGGCCATTGCGCAGATCCATTCTTCTTCTTCTTCTTCTTTTTTTAAATTTTGAGCGATGCTGTGATTGATAGTTCGGTTGTGGTATTGTGATGTGGTGGTGGTGGTGATGGTGATGGTTTGTTGGTTTTGTGATTGTGATGGTTGTATTGCCGTGCGCAGTAGATGCGAACGTGCGATGGTGGTACGTTGTTGTGTGCTGTGGGTTTGATGGTGTTAAGGCGTGGTGGTGGCTCTGGCAGTGGTGTTGTGGTTGCTATGGTGGTGATGTGTTTGTTGTGGTGGGTTGTGTATGGTGGTGTTGTGGTTGATGCGATGGTGATGTTGCCGGTCTAGCGTGATAATGGTTGTCGCAACAATGGTTGTGGCCATAATGTGGTAGGTTAAGATGGTGTGTGGTGGTGTTGTGATTTTTGTGTTGGCAGTTTGGTGTGGTAGTGGTGGTAGGTGGTCGTGAGTGTTTGTGACTAAGTTTTTGATTGATTGTGACCAATTATTTGCTTGATTTTGATAAATAAAAAAATGTGATTGTAACTCACAAGTTGTGATTGAAGAAATAACTTGTGATCGTTAAACAACTTGTGACTTATTGATTTGTGATCGATAAATAAATTGTAACTTATAAAATTTCTGATTTGTTACTATTGATACCTATAAAAAAATTTATTTGTGATCGAAAAATAATTTGTAACCAATTAATTCAATAATTTGTGACCAAATTGTATAGAATTATGACTTTAATATATTTAATTAATAAAAAATATATATTAATTAATTATTTCATAAATAAAATATAATAATATTTGATTTTTGAAATTTTAAAACTTGTTTCTTAGTTTTGAAATTGGTTATGGAAAGCATATTAGATGTAAAATATAGTCCCCATTTGGTTTTTTTAAATTCATTTTTTTAAACTTATTTTCAAATCACGTATTTTATGATATTCACGATTTTATCAACTTTTTAATGATATATATTCTATCAATTTTTATCAAAATCACTAGCATAGCCCCCTATTAGGTGTGTGTGTTATGAGCTAATACCCTTGTTTTTGTTCACCTTCGATTGCAAGAACAGACAACTCTCTCTCTCTCTCTCACACACACACACACACAGCAAAGAGAAAGAAAAGGAGGGAGAGAAAAAGCTATATAGAGAAAGACAGAAACAAGAGCCTCAAAATCAATAAACAGATATAGATATAGCAAGAGAAAGAGAGAGAAAGAAAAACAGAAGAATTAAACAGTTTTTTCTATGCAAATCCCACTGAAGAAGAAAACGATGTATGTGTGATTTGCACGATTTCATGACCTGCAACTGTAATAGGTATGTGATACATACGTGAATTAATAAAGCTGAAATAAAGACTTACACTTTGATGCTTTCACTTTTTATTCGTGTCATGTTTCACTTCAATATTCATATAATCTATACGGCATATGATTCTTTTTCAATGAACAACCTGAAATTCCACGTTGCGTTTTCATTTTCTTGATGGATCCTTGGATAAATTGATGAGCAGAAGAAGACCGTGTTTGTGAAGAGATGAAGAAGAAGACAATAATATGGGTTTAGCAAAAGGACTACTGCCTTATGTTAAATCTCATTTTAAGGGTCAGAGTTCAATTCAATTCTTGGAAAAGGTAAGATTTTCAAATTCTATGTCCCAAAATTATCAACAAGGTGTTTTCAGTTTCTCGAATGGATTTGAGAGATCACAGCAGATCCGACAGGATAACGTGACGGTATGTTTGACATCGAGTATTAGACTTTACTGTATAATAAAATGGACAAACTTGAACTCATTTTCTGTCTTAATCCTATTCAGAACAGCCCAATTCAGCATACCAAACATGCTATGAGAGCTCAAGGTTTGGAGGCCGATCCGCCAGTGTTAGGTATCCAAGAAGAAGAATCAGGTGGCCTTCCAGGTTATGAAACGGCGGGGATGTTGTCCGAGATGTTCAATTTTTCTTCTGCCACCGAATTATTGGAGAACCAGATATCACAAAATTATCGGAGTCCGAGGCAAAGGGTGCCCGTCCCATGGTATCAGAGCAAACAAGGTTTGGTCGTGAGTGGTTTGAGGGATTCAAAAAATCAGACTGTAGGCAATGAAGATCATCATATTTCTAATATTAATGTTGACTCAGCTGCAGCCATGCAGTTTTTATTCATGAATCCACAGCAAAGGTCCTCTTCACCGTCTTCTTCTCATCACCACCCTCCTCCACCTTCATCCGCCTCCACTCTCCACCAATCGTCGCCTTTCGAAGCCTTTCACCACCCTGTGGGCGTAACCACCACGGCGGAAGAGACTTTTGCTGCTGCCTACGAAACCAACCCTATTGAAATGCCAGGTGCAGTGGAAGGACAGGGCCTTTCTTTATCCTTATCTTCTTCACTACAGGCAGCGAAAGGTGAGAATTTGAGGGCGGGAGAAGGTGGGATGTTGTTCTTTGGTCAAGGAACAGGAGGAGGGTCAACTTCTGTTCAATACAATTTCAAGAATTTTGGCGGCAGCGCGTTGCAACTGCACGGCGGAGTTGGTCGAAACCATCAGTTACAGGGTGGGTTGGGATCGCCCATTGCGGCTGTGATTCTGCTAAGAAATTCCCTGTATGCTAAGGCAGCTCAAGAATTGCTTGAAGAGTTTTGTAGTGTTGGTAGGGGTCAGTTCAAGAAAAATAAATTCACCAAGAATACCAATCCCGCCGCTTCTGGTGGTGGAAATTCTTCATTTTCTTTAAAGGATCAACCACCTTTGTCAGCTGCTGATAGGCTCGAACATCAAAGAAGGAAGGTCAAACTACTATCTATGCTTGATGAGGTATCATTTATGGAAAATTATAATTTGACACATTATCTTTGATTAGTTTTTAGTTTAATAACAAGTGTCACACCTTTTATGAATTTAGTCTATATCCAAGACAATCACGCTACACAAACATAATGGTTGACATAATCTTTTAACATAATACCACATGATAATCTATTACCAAATTATTTAAAATACAGTCAACTTTTTCATCAAATCTAATCATTCCAACACATATTATGTCATTCTCACCGTCGTACATTTTTTGGCACACAAGAATTATTCATATCCAAGAAGCACAATGAAATGACATTTAAATAAATGTTATTTTTAATAAAATTTTGGACGGAATGATTCAGGGTCCCTTGGTACAATTATTGTTGTTTATTAAGTCAATTGTTCTCAAAATCAAAGATAATTCCAACAAGTTTCCAACGATTATTTTATGTTGGAAAATTAGTAAGCACGCCGACTAATCTAAATTAGATTTGTTTAGTTATATGATTAAGAAGAAATTTTATACTTACACCTAAAGAATTTTTAATTATAGGATTCTACGGGGGCAGCTAGTTATTTTTATTTATTTATTTTTCAATTGGTGGAGACATGAGAAACTAAACTACCAACATTGTGGGAATCATGTTGGTAGAAAAATGTTTCCTTCTGATTAGTTGGTCATATATAATAATCCATCTGCTTAGTTGGTCATATATAAGAGCAATGCAACGTATACACGGAAAATGCATAGATGAATTTACAGAATGTCATATGACAATATTTCATTGAATTTTGGATGAAAAACATAGTTAAAATAGATAATTAGGTGTTGCAATCTCAACACCTGTAAAACTGGATGTGTATTTACGGGGACGGATTTACCGTGGGGCCTCCACACAGTAAATCTGAAAATTTAATATTTTGCCTAATTTTTTTTTCAATGTTTTCAAAAAAAAAGTCCTTGTAATTTTCAATTTTTGCCCCCACAATTTAAATTTGGTATGATTTGCCCCACAAATCTTATCTTCTAGCTCCGTCCATATGTATTTCCCTGTACAAGTATCATTTCTTCATATATAAACATGTTTTGAGAAATAGGTAATAAAAAACTGCTTTTAAGCTTATCTATTGTCAAAAAAGCTGCTTATGATTTTTATTACACTATGATAATAGTTTGCTTGAAATATCAATTGCTTCTCGTTGAACTATGTGAATTAGTAGGATCTAATGTTTGTATTGGGAAAAGAACAGGGATTTTAGTTAATTTTTCTTTCTTTAACCGTGTATGTTTTTTGAGTCAAATAGAATATATACTATTAGATTAAATCTTATGTAAATAAGATTTTAATTTCTATCATTCTTTAATACTATCTCATATTATTCAATCCACGACCAAATTAACATGCCGTACTCATTATATACAGGTGGATAGAAGATACAACCATTATTGCGAGCAAATGCAAATGGTAGTGAATTCTTTCGACATGGTGATGGGCTTCGGCTCAGCAGCGCCGTACACTAGTCTAGCACAAAAGGCCATGTCTCGACACTTTCGATGTCTAAAGGACGCGATTATTGCACAACTTAAGCACAGCTGTGAGGTTTTAGGAGAAAAAGATGCAAGCACGTTAGGGGTGACCAAAGGGGAGACCCCAAGACTCAGAATTCTTGAACAAAGTTTAAGACAACAAAGGTCATTTCATCAAATGGGAATGTTTGAACAAGATACTTGGAGGCCCCAAAGAGGCTTGCCTGAAAAATCTATCAACATATTGAGAGCTTGGCTTTTCGAGCATTTTCTCCACCCGTAAGTTACTTATTCCGACAATAAAATAAATATTCTCTTAAATTTGTTGGATAAAATGCATAATATAAGAACATACTTGAGATATTATTAGCTTTCGAGTTTCTTCACTACTCATTTATACACATCAACGAAAATTGATTCTTGAATTTTTTTTCTTTCCTTTTTTTGCTAGTGAATTTTTTTTAATTTTTTTTGGCTAGTGAACATTGATTAAAGAATTGATGAAACAGTGTACTCTCTGATGTTGTCTCCTAGGTAGAAAAGCTGAAAAAATACGTTTTTCATGGATCATTAGTTTTAGGGTATTATTAATACACATATTTCTAATCACACATGCCTCAACCCCTAATTTTCTGTACCTCTTCTTTACCAGTTGCATATAATTTTCATAAATAAATGACGATAAAACTTCTATAATCCAGTATTTCTACCGACAGTAACAGAAACATAAACGAATTTCGAAAGGTTAAATAGTTATTAATTTATGAAACGGTTTTTAGTTGAAATAAAATTATATTCCGACAATATGACACAACTTTACAGAATCCAACAGAATTTTTTGAAGAGCATGCAATTGACCGTTTAACTTTCTGTATATCTGCCACTGCATTTTGCTGTCATCTTTTTCCCTCTTGGATCTTCACGCTCAACTACGAAATTTAAAATAATTAGATAAAGAAAATAAAGATGGTAAATAATCTACAATTATGCTATAGTTACATTTTGCTTGACAGTTTTGTTGACATTGTGTAAGATGATACATTTTTGCCATTAATTTTAACAATACTTAAAATATCAGTGGTCTCGATTTTGACACTCAAGCATGTGAATAAAAGATGTATATTTTTAAAGTACAAATAGCAATAATCTAATCTACGGACTCAATGCATGCATACTGTTCTGAGGATACTGAATCGAATGTCCTTTTGTTTTCTCAGGTACCCAAGTGATGCAGACAAACATTTGTTGGCTCGACAGACTGGTCTATCAAGAAACCAGGTCAGTCTTTTAAATAAGAATTAAGCTACTCAAACATGGAGTTTTGAGAGGGAAAGTTGACAGAGTTGACATGACGAACTGTGATTCGCCTGTTTTATTTTTAAAAATTTTCCATCTTCCAATGGATGTACGTCAAGTGTTGATTGTCAACAATCCTTGTCAAAATTCCCTATTTGAGTAGCATGATCCTTTTAATAATCACCTTATCCTTTTTTGCAGATGCATGCCTAATAATATAGTAGATAAATTAAAATCTTATTTATTATAGGTCGAATTCTCATACAATATGCTGAAATGATTTTCGTGATTTTGGTTTTTTTGGGCGTCGCTCTAGGTATCAATTAATTGTTATTAGTTAAGCCCTGAATTCTCATAAAAGTTCACTGGAGAATAAGATTAAAGGTCTCGCTCTCACAAACTTAAATTGACACCCAAAAAAATCTTTTATATGGAGGAACTATTAATTCAATCCACGAGATAGATGGGCTAGCAATGAGAATTTGGGAATCTTAGGCCAACTTTATACGATGTATTCTATAGTAGTTATTACCTCTAATATGGTAGACAAAATCCTGTGAATAGTAAGTGCAGAGCAATGTACAGAAGATAGATTTTTCACTTTTAATTTCTCTCTCTTTCCCCTCCATCAGATTCACATTGAAAGCTACTAAACACATACAGTAAACGATCTGTACTTTAAGCGAAACATACTGTATATATTTTGTCATTTTTCATTGCATTTAACGGGAAAAAAGAAACCTATCTAGACAAAGACGTATTGATGTCAGCAGTTTAAACTTTTAAATAAGATACTAGATTGTGATATTTGTTGAGAATCACCATCAATCATCATACTTGATATTTTTTGCTAATTTTCATGCCATATGATGAAAAAAAAAAAAGAGCCTAGGAGAGTCGCGAATGGCGACTCGAAGACAAAAGGGGTGCACCTCGATACTTTTCAAGAATCACCATGTATCATCATTGCTAGAACCCTAATCCAGGGCTATTCCAACATGAACGGTGACAACACATTTTTTAGAACATTACGTATTGACGACTTCTCATTCTTTATGTTCCGAAGTATAAAATTGTATTGTGGACAACAAGTTCGGGACAACAAAAATCAACACATTCTTAGGTAGACTGGGATCAATTTGGTGGGAGTATTAGATTAGGTTTTACTTTTCAGCAGTTAATTTCTGTTGAATGGAGACAGTAAAATAACATCATTAAATTCCTATGAATCATTTTAATCTATCTGTCAATGAAAGTGCATTAATTCTTGACTGTTATGATTTCACGAGTTTTGTTTTGTTTTGTTCTTAATTTCAGGTCTCAAACTGGTTCATTAATGCTAGGGTCCGGTTGTGGAAACCAATGGTAGAAGAAATGTACCAACAAGAGGCTAAAGAAGATGCACAAGGGGACCAAACCACCAGTCCCGCCGCTGCCTCCACCATGACAGAGGCGGCAGCCATAGCAGCACCACTCACATTTACTTCATCTAGCAAAAGATCAGAAATCTATGTGACTGAAAATGACCCTTCATTAATTGCAATAAATAGACAATGCAACTCACAAAACCAAGCAAAACATACCAACGCTCTATCCTCCACCACCACTCCCGCCACCGCTTCCGCCTTCCACGAATCCGGCATGTGCCACCGAGGCAGAATTGTTGGCTTCTCTGACTATGGGACTGGCAACACCAATACTGATATTGAATCTACACTTATAAGGTTTGGGAAGACGACTGCTGGTGACGTGTCACTTACTCTAGGGCTACGTCATGCCGGAAATGTCCCGGAAAATAGCCATTTTTCACTTAGGGACTTCGGGGGATGTTAAAAACATTATGTAGTCTTTAAAATAAGAATAATCTTGTTACATTCATGATTTTGTGTAGTTTTTTATTTCTTTTTTTATAAAGACAAATCTTTAATGATAAAAAGGAGAAAGCATGTTAAGGAGATCAATTATGCCAGTGTGTAACTGAAGAGAAGATGTACACGAGTGTACATGTAGCGTGGTTGTAACCGGATGCAACAAGTTTCTTATTATTGTATAGTCATGTTTTATGGATAGCTTATGTCGTGTGAGATAGATGTCTAGATGGCTTTCACAAGTAAAAAAAAAACGTTAAAATAATATTTGCAATGTTAAACTGTACATGACTAAACGTGATTAATTCCTTGTTTGGTTTAGCAAAAAAAATAGTAAAACTTTAAGTTAAAACCAACAATTAATTTTATCCCCCGTTGGCAACCATTATTTGGGAAAAATAAAGTTTTGAATAGTGATTTTTAGGAGAATGTATAAATAAAAAGTATCGAATAAATTTTAGATTTACGTGCAAAATATTTTATTACGTGAATGTGTGGTTAAAAATGAGTATATAGAAAAATAGTTTGAAAATAATAGATGTCAAACGTGGCTTAATCACACGTTTTATGGAACCATAACTTTTATCGACTTTTCAATCATATATTTCATCCACTTTTATAAAAATATATTAGAAATCTAATTTTTAATAAAATCAAATACGACTAAATAAGAGAAATATGGGTAAAGTTCATTAATTTATTGTGTAATACATTTAAATGTGTGCAAATCCTTGAGAATTGATTATTGGCCCCATTTGACACCCATTTTTCAAAAAAAAAAAAAGGTTTTGAATAGTATTTTTAGGAGAATGTTTGTTTAAAATGTAAGAAAAATTTTGGATTCGCGTACAAAATATTTTATTATGTAAATATCTGGTTAAAAATGATTGTGTTTGATGGATATTATTGAGGAAATCATATATTTTAAATAGAGATATCATGAGAAATATGTGGTTAAAAAATAAAGAAAAGTTGTTGATGTGATGGAAAATATTATTTTATTGAATAATGTATAGTTGAAAATGAGTTTTGAAATAATGTAGAACCATACTACATGCACAACATTGGTTGACAATATTAGATGACAATATCATATTTGACATCATTATATCCATCAATTTTAAAAAATTATTTTCTACATCACATGGTAGAATTTTGACAACACATGATTATCAACTATTATTGTCAATCAATGTTGTACACTTTGATTTATTTAATAATGTATTTTGAAAGAATGTGTAACAAACAAGGGCTAATAAAAATAGTTTTAAAATAATGAGCACAAAACATGGGCTTAATTGGTGCATTATCGAACCTCGAGTCCTATTTTAATTTAATAACTCTTCTTCACTTCGTTTCCAAAAAAAAGTCACTTAACTTTATGTTTTGTTATGCTTGTCACTTAACTTCAATTCGTTCCAAATATGTTTTATTTCAATGGTCAATCAATTCAAATGTTATTTAAATTATTTTAAAAATAAAAATATTAATATATGTGACTTATTAAATACAATAATTGTAAATTAAGAATGGGCTGCATTAAAGCATCTACAAGTGGCCTTTTAGAAGTGAATTATTATCTATTTAAAAGAGTCACTCACTCTTTACAATCAAATGCATTTAAAATATTTCAATTTTAATGCTCAATTTATTGACCCAATTAAATATTAATCCTGCCCAACAAAGATAGGCTTGTTTATATTTCACATAGATTAAGAAAATGTAATTAATATAGTTGAAATACAAATTTTTCTTTTACTTTTCCTAATATATTTCTACATTAAATAATTATTTAAATAAGAGTAGTTAATATTTATTAATAACAAAGCATATCAAATATGAGTATTTTAGAAAACCAAGAAATCAACTATACTATCAATAAGGAAAATGACATAATTTGAGACATACAAAAATGAAAACCAAGTCCATCTTTATGAAACGGGGTGAGTATATCAACAAAAAAAATGGAGAAAACTATATAATAATATGACGGGACGTTGGAGAAAATAAAAGATGGAAAAAAAAAATAATAAATACAAATGTAGAATAGTAAATCAAGGACTAAAAATAAAGAGGATGTTAGAGTAATTAAAAAATTTCACTCTTACTTTATAGATGATCTCTAAATTTTAAAATATACTCTCTAAAAATAGATTCTCTAAGTGATGCTTTTAACTCTATAAAATAAAAGCATTTTACATTTAGAGAATATCTTGAAAATGCTCTAATTCTAACATAAATTAGCAAAGGAGAAAAAAGAGAATGACCTAAGACAAAATATAATGTTTAGCAACCATTTTTTAAAAATGAAAAGTTGAGTGACCCATTTGAAATAAGGTCCAAATAGGGATGTTAATGTTGCTCGTTGGCTCGGTTGACTCGTGACTTGGTTCGAGAAAAGCCCGAACCGGGCCTTCTTGTGGCTCTGTAGGACTGAGCCGAGGAACGAGCTGAGCCCCATTTTGGAAGTCTAGTCAGCCTGTGTGGCTCGACGAGCTTTAAAAAACAAAAGTAATTTGCAAAGCTTAAAAAATATTAGTTACATGGAACGCAAGCAACTAGTTTTGCTGTTTTATAATAATAATAAATAAATAAAAATTGGACTGGCTCGACTCGCTAAGGTCAAGTCGAAAGCTCAGATCAAACCTAAATTTTTTTATCAAGCTTTTTGCTCAACTCGAACCAAAAAAAAGTTTGAACTATTTTTACTCGAGCCAAGCCCAAGTTTCGAAGTTTGGCTTGCAGCTCGACTCGACGACATCCCTAGGTCCAAAGTCTCATGTTCATTTAGATTTGAACACTGATTACTTTCTTCTTTTTATACATGTTTTAATTTGCACAATAAAATGGTTTCAAAAGCTAGTTTTAGGTTTTGAAAGCTCGATAATATTGAGTTCTAAACTTCCATCTTAAAGGTGAAATTTTAATATCAGACGAAAAATTGATATGAAAATTGAGATTAGCAAGAAATAATAACGGATGGGCCTTTCCAAACTAAAGGCTATCCACCTACCAGACCTGTTTCCGGGCCCTCGTGTTTTGGACTTTAAAGCCCTGTCCCAATCGTGAGCTCGTGACCATGAAAAGGACCACCTCAAAGAGCATGTTAAATGAATTCAAGTCGAAGTGACAAAATAGATGGCACGATGAAATAGATTTTAGTGGAAACAATGAAAAAATTGAAAATAAGCCCACGCGGAGTGGGCGCGGGGCCAGGTCCAGGCTTTGATTGATCGGACCATTTTGACAACTCTACCTATACCCGATATAACTGCAGCTAAGTCGGAGTATATCTCATTTCTAGTAGACTTGGGTCAGAAATAGGTGTGTACTTAATTATAAGCAACGAAACAAGTGAAAAGACGTGAACACTCGAACAAAGAAGGCCTATGTACTTACAAGAAGAAAATGAGGGGAGAATTCTGCATTTATGTTGCACAAATTAGCAGTGTAATACAATGCTCCAAAGTAAAAAGGCGATAAGTTATTCTATGACAGTGATCCAGATAAAAAGATCAAAACTACGATGGCATATTGGTAAGAAAATCCCAAAGCTGCAGAAGAACGACTCAAAAATTTTATGGCGATTCAAGAACCATGCAGTTACCTTTCCGGTACAGCAAGAAATGTCCAGCAGGCCTCAAAATCTTTTTATTTATTGTCCACAGGATGGCGGAAGCCTCTGAATGCTGCAAAACTCGCATGAGTAACCACAAATAATTTAATAAAGCCTCCCCCGGCAATTGGAAGATCCACATAGGCATGGACATCCTTCTGCGGGCAATAGCTTGTAGCGGAAGTCATATGTCAACTCTTCGCCTACAGCTATCTGCTTATAACGGACACAATTAGACGACAGCCTAAGACACAAGGCATGACTTGTATCAATAAAGCATAATTAAAGCATACGTAGAGCAGTTGCATCTTGCATCCCAGTGAAGTGGGACATAACATATAGTGTGTTTGGTAATTGGAATTGGACAAGACTAAATATAATAAACAAGATTTCACTTCTTTTTATTTCTTGATATCATCCAGTTAAATCCCACCCATCCCCACCAAACATACTAATGCTCAAGGAAAAGGAGGATCGCACTTACATCTCGAATGGCATAGAGGCCAATGTGTGCAAGATGACTATCCATGCTTTCAACAAGAACTTGGTGATTCACGAGATTTGGCGAGCAACTAAGAGGAAAAGCAAAAAACAAAAAAAAAAGATAAAGAGAGAGAGAGAGAGAGAGAGGAGAATTAAATTAACATTATATAGTAAGAGGTATTGAAAAACACAAATAATTATTACATCTCAAATTAAAAGGAGAGTCGTAAAAACATATCCATTACCATTCTTTTCTATAGGTCAGTCAGTTAATCACAAGATACCATCCCTTTTCTTAGTTTTAAATTTAAAATAAGGAGACACGGGTACAATTAATTGTTCTTTGGAGGGAGGTTTAATCTACAGTACTCCCTCGTGCTGATTGTTTGTTTGCATTCTAACAGCTTGAACCAAATACTTACATTTAAATGTTTTCGTCATTAGTGACATAACTGAAGATTAAAGAGTTGACTCTGATGTCTCCATCTTGAAAATACAGAAACCAAGAAGCGTAATTTGTCAACCCTGATAAACCATTGCATTTTCTTCTTCTCAGAAGACAAATTTAATATGCTCCTCTCATATCAAATTTTAACCAATGAAACACCCTCATCTGGCCCGTTATGTACATGACCAGGCAAAAATGGAACAAGAGGCACCATTATTCCTTTTGAAAACTACAAGGACAGCAACCAAGATGGATTACTCTTCAGGTTTGTCATAGTGACACTAGGGTATACCATGAAATAGGATACTGTATGGTTCAGAGTTCAATGCATCTTTTTAGGATAATAAAAAAATTTCCTTCAGAAACATCAAAAAAAAGTATATTTCTCTTCGAATTGGAAATGCTCACAGATAATGTGGAACACAGGCAAAGTCGTTACAAAATTATTTGTGCAGATAGAGCCAAAAAAAAAAACTCACCTGTGATTAATGAAACGTGAAATGTTTCCATAGTTTGTCGCATCAATCACATATGGAACTTGGCCTTCTATCAATCTGCTCACGTCATCAATGTGAGCATCGATCTCATAAAAATACCTGCAACTTTCTCTGTCATACCTGCTTTTTGCAAACACAAAAAACACCAAAACATATAATGACCAAGAATTAAAACACAATCAATCCGGAACAGAAAGTTGGAGCAGAAAAGGTCTAGTGGATAGGGCGGTCAAACCTATTGCGTCTCTCATTTGCTTCTTGCTCATCTATGACCTCCCCAATATACTCACACACAAAGGAGCCACGAAGTATTGCTTCTCTTGCCCTTACTGCCCAACCCTGCAAATCAACATTCAAATAAATGACAATACTCCAGCAAATTCAAAATAGATGGTCAGTTACCTTTTTCTCTGTTTTGAATATTTCCAACTTCACTTGCACTCCATTTTGCAAAACCCTATTCTGACAAGTTTTACCACAGCGGCATCTCTGATTGCATTCATAAACTAGGTATCCCTCCTAACAATTTAGGGACAAGCATTTCTATTTAACAGAGATCATAATTACAGCAAGAAGCACAAGAAGAACAGATCTATTCATGAAGCAAAAATAAACATGTATTTGACTCAAATAAATAGCACCATCACAGAAAACACTGGAGCGTACAACCTATTGATGGATCCATCCTACCACTTAACAAGTCTATTCAGCAGGAAGTAACTATGCAGCAAGCATTAGAAGGAGATAATGTGATTATGCAATTCCATTCAATATAATGCATCTAATGTTTGGATGCAAACAAGCATTTCTTCAGCAAGGAAAATCTTATTTTGTTAATACATTTTTTTCATATCACCTCAACCATATTAAAATATGTTGATGGACTTCAGTGAAATCATTCATCTGCCAATAGAAACATTTGACTCAAAACCCCCAGAACAGTGGTTGACAGGAAATGGTATTCATAAAACTCCTAATGACTTTTAAAATCAAAGTCATTACCTAAACTAGGTATGTCCCTAACATTTAAGACCAGGTTAGAGTAGTTTTTTCCATCAATGATCAACAAAAATACAACAGATAGCATATAAGATGTAGAACGGAAAAGAAATTTATGATATAGACATGAAAAGATGTGTACCTCAAGAATAATTCGACCTCTCTCATCATAGGGAAACCTGCCATGCATGGGCTTGCCATATATATCTTTTGCATCTTCATAATCATTCTCAAAAAGATACACATGATCGCACATTTCAGAAGAGCACCTTGAATATGCACAAGCACACCCCAATTGAGAACTCTACAAACGAACGCAAGGAAGATTAAATACATCTTACTCAAAATGCATTTTCTTTCAGTTAGCAGAAAACTGCAAATCCTAATGAGTAGAGATATTACTAAAAGCATAATTTTTAAGTATTTAGGGCTGTCGAAGGCAGCAACAGAAAGAGGTCACTCCAGCATGTATTTAATATTTAAATACTCCGGCACCAAAGACTAAATAGAAGTCACTATCAGAAAATACGAATATTCTTCGAAAAATATTTCAATTTTCAGCATGTGTCCGTTTCCATTGAGGAAAATGGTTTCTTTTTCAAGCCAAAACAGATTTCATAGGACAACAATTAAAAAACCACAAGCTAGTCGGATTTGGGAGTTGCAGGACAAGATACAATAGAAGCTAACTTATACAGCATCTGCATCATAATATGAGAACAAGAGATCAACAAGTTGCATGAAGATACCCCTGCTTCAAGTATGAGGGATTGATCATGCAATGGCTTCGTTACGTAGGTGAAGCTCTCCCAAGGAAAGGAATATTCAGTAATTTGGCCATCAGACCCATCTGCATTCAAAAGACTTTCATCCACCACACAAGCTATTGGAACTGATTCCTGTCCGAAACTTATGTCATCACATAAAATAATATTTCTCTCTGCAAGATCCTGGGTGAAATGTCGGGAATCAATAACACAATGAGACTCGTCCATTGTCCACTCATTGGTTACAAGGTTTGATGCAACAGCATTTCTGGTCTTGACAATATTGTCCGATGAGTGGACTGTCAAAGATGGTAGGGGTGGTCTTTCAATTGGTGTGCACCGTTTGGGACAAATGAAGCTCTCTTTGTGCCATTCCACTGGAATGTTATGCTCACTGCACAGTTTGGCAGCTTTCAGGTATATTCGTTCAGGCAGGATTCCATATTTTGTCTCCAATGAAGCTTGCAGGCTTAGCTTGCAGCAAGCAGAGCAGGCTATTAATAAAATCTCCGAGTTACTTGGCCGTGGTTCTGTTTTCTTAATTTCAGAAAACAATAGCTTTGCCACAGCTAAACATTGAGTATCCACTAATCTACTGAGATTGGCAGCCTCAGTTGCATTAGAGTCAACTGTAATTTCGGCTGGACTAATTGAAAATGATGCCTGCACACGTTTTTTCAAGTTTTGCACACTTCTATTCCTAATCCTATATGATGCTGAATTTAAAACTTTTTTAAATCGAGGACGAGTAAGTCTCCCCGATTTCAATTTCTGTGCATAAAATTGAATTCCCTTCTTTGTCAAGCGAGGACCAATGGAAGTTGGTCCCATATGAGCAGCTTGATGATGGCGTCCAAGATCAGGTAGCAAATCAAATTTTAATCCACAAAACCTGCAAGTATATCTCCGGAGACCAGAATGACTCTCAGAGTTAATATTCTCTACGGGATCTGTCTTGTTCGGCTCAACTCTCTGCCAAGATCCTTGGTCTTGCTTTTGAGCAGCAATTGACAGCTTTAAGTTGGAAATATGAACTGAGAGCACATGCAACCATAACTGCTCCGGATTCCCGAAATGGCTAGCACATGGAATGCACTGCAAAAGCATGCACTGTTCAACAAATTGCACGTGGTGCCTCTCCTGCACATGAGTTTCCAAGACCTTTTTATTAGTAAAAGAATCCAGGCAGATTGCACAAACATAGCCCCTGAAGAGCCATTGCGCTTCTTTTTTATGACTACCCATCCAGTGTGCCCCTAGTGCTTGGTCATCAAGAAACTTATCTGAGCAAATTTTGCACTTCATGGCATTTTCACTGTCTTCGTCCTTATCATTACACACCAGAATAGGATTAGAAACTGATTCCACAACAGAGGAATCTTGAACGTTTTGGTTATCTGAAAATTGCCAGAGCTTCTTCAGCCTCTCCTTCTCACTGCGTACCAGCTTCATCAAGAACTCCCCGACTCTAATATCTTTGGAAGCTTCAGAAATGGCCCACTGAAATTGGACTTCCTTTGGAACTGGGTTTCTCAAAGATAGGATACTTTTGAAAAGCCTGTAAAAGAGTTCACAGGCTTGGTGCAAATGCAATTTTTGCTCCCTTGAACAACAATATTTCACGAGCTCTATAAACACTTCCTTTGATACTATCCTACTCTTGCCATTTCTTGCACGTTTGAGCCAGCTCGGTAGGTGAGTGTCGCAGTATAGTGAATGCCGTATAGGACTTTCTAAGCAGGGTTCACTAATACTCCCTATGCAGTGAACCATCTCAAAACTTTTATTATCTTGCTGGGACTGACCAGGCATCTCACCTAAGCTGCTTTCATGGAGGGCTCCTTTTCTCGATGATGGATCTACTTGGGCAGGAGCTTCAACTTCTCCAGCATGTACAATTTTTGTACGATATTTAATCTCTGAACTCATGAAACTTTCATCATGCCTCCTTTTAAGTCCATCACCAGGAGGGGTCATTTCTTTACTACTGTGAGGCCTATGTTTCTTACAGAAAGAAGTTCCAATTAGAGCTCGATGTTTGCATTTAGTACGAAGAACAGTGGTACCTTCACACATTGGTGGGTCAGCAGAAGGCGTTACTTCAGCTTTTTCTGAATTCCCAACAAAACGAGAGGCCAAATGCACACAACAATAGACATCCCCCTCGCTGGCATACCTCACACATTGCCTTCCTTTAGCTTCAATGAAAGCAGCACACTGTCGATTACGACTTCCAGGGTCTAAGGACTTCTGGGTAACATTAACAAGATTCATCTCCACATCTTTAGATTGAATGAGCTCCATATTCGCAGCCTCAACAACAATGTTATCCCATTTGTTAGCTACGCAATCTGAAGACCCTGCCAGAGCAGCATCCACTGTGAAAATTTCATGCTTTGGAAGCACAGAACCTAATGATGCAGTGCTTACAACATCACAGCCATTAAAGAAACTAGAGTCAATTTCCACTGGAACAGCCTGATGTGAATTCTGAATGTCTACATGTGATGTATGTGTATCAGCACGACGAACTTCAAGCTTGGGCCTCTTCCTGTTCATTTGAAGCTCCATGGTAGGTGGACTATCATTAATTGGTTGGTCTGAGCCTCCACCAGTGGATATTGGATGTGAGATTGAAAACCATTTCATAACATCGTGTTTCCAGCTCTTCCACTCAGAGCCCAGCTCAACTGGTGGTGCTGCATTTGCAAGTGAGTTTACCTCATTCCAAATGATAGAATCGAACAATTCCTACATAAGGAATAGGTTAGAGCAGTCATTGCTAAAATTCCAAATGATAAGCAATTAATTCATTGTCAAATGTTAAAGGATATATCAGTTGTTTTATCTCATACAATTCCTATTAATAAGAAACTAAAAAGTCCAGTTACAATTTCTAACACAAATATCAGCATGTTTCCAACTCCAAAGGCAAAAGACAAACAAGGAGCACTTGGCATTTAGCCCAACCAAAAATACTTGTATTCTTCAAACAAACATGATTTAGGATTGGGTTCCATTATTCAACATCAGGTGAATTAAAACATTTTTGAAAAATTTTGCATCTCTGCCATATCCATGCACTATGCAACTTCAAAGTTCTAACTCAAAAAATAAATAAATAAATAAAAATTACTTCACCAAGAAAGGGAGGTCAAAGAATGAGAAAGGCATGTAAAAGAACATGTCTTGCAAGTAAGATGATTCAAATCAGACTAAATGAATGATAAATCAAGACTATTGATTGTACACACGTCCCTTCTTTTCAGGTACAAATGTTCACACAAGTCAGTTCAAGTTTTATCTTGACAATATTCAACCATGCCAGAAAATCATATTTGACATTCCCACACGCTTGCAACATTTTCCACTAATAATGGGTTTGGATGTGCTCCAGGCTGGAAATACTAAAAGGTAGCAATGGACAGTGATGCTCTTCTAAAGCCTAAAATCTCACACTAAGAAGTAAAGGAAAAAGAAAACTACCCCTACCCACAGGAGAAAAAAGTAAAATAAGGTAGAGCATACATAACTTAAAATTATGTTTTCTGTAAAACTGGTTGTTAATTATTCTATATATCAAGCACAAAGATTTTTCAGGGAACAAATAAGCATAGTACGAAATGACTCAAGAGTTGAAGAAATTAATACATAATTTAAGAACTTATAGCACGGCATACATCTTTCAGCATTTCAATGCGTTCAGCACTACTTGCGTCCTGGCATCGTTTCACCCAAGACTGCAAAGAATATTGCTGCCAATTTGAACTTAAGCAGTGCTGCAGTATCATCTACAAAAGATAGAATAAGAGTTAATTTAGTATCAGAGTAAGATAAGTAACTGGTAAAATATCATTTTGAAATTTTCCCTTTTTAATATAAACTATAAATCTAATAATTTTCAACTTTGAATTTTACATAAGTCTTGAATCTTTGATTAAGTAGATAGTGCTCTCCCACAATGATAACACCAACAGTCTTCTGTCAGAAACCAGAGGAAACCAACCTGCTATGTTTCTGTTTGAATAATAAAAAAGTAACATACTTACATAAGATAAACCAAATGACTCAAAATCATCACTGACATGTTAAAATAAACACGATTATAGCTTAGACCTTGTTTGGCCCCCATTTTCTAAAATTCATTTTTCCTTTCATCCACACATTTTATTGGACACACAACTTTTCAAATCCACATTTCAAAAACTTTTATCAAAATTTACTAAAAAACTACTTTTTAGCTAAACCAAACTGGGGCTCAATCTGTACCCATAAAAATGTTAAGATTTACGAGTGGAATTGTATAGCTGGAAAAGACCAACATACTTCGCCCAAAAAAAAAAAAAACACATTTATGACACGTGAACCTCCCGCATACTCAGTCTTTACTTGATCCAGCATGTGTGATGTATATGCCATTCCGAAGTGATCTATTAATCTCTAAATCTCTTCTTCTCATCTGTTAATGTTGATACTTGTTTGATTCTAAGCATCTGGTCTGAGGGTTTTCTAAAAGATTGTGAATCCAAACTTTTCATGGATTTAAAAATTCCTCTAATTTGGGGTATCCAGAGACTATTTTAGAAACGTAAGATAAGATTAGTTCTAAAGGTAATGCATTTGCAGGAAGAGGTTTAAAGCAATATAGATATGCACAGGATATGATAATAAAGATGTGAACAAAAGAATATAGCTTGAACACAAGTTTTACATCTAATTAGAGGAAAGGCTTTACGTCTTTAAGTTTCACAAGCATCCTTCCAAGATCAGAATAACCTTTACAGCGGGAAGCTTCCATCGCAAATTCCTTCAAAACCATCACATTACGAGCAGTCTCTTCCAGACCCTAGATTGTTTTAGTAAAATCGTAATGGAAGATCAACGGTATCCAAAACAGAAATGCCCTATAAACATGAACAAAAATATAGACAGACAGATAAACATGTGTTTAATCACTTTCAAAAGCAAACCTCGCGATTTAATTGATCGAGAATATTTAGCATTCCTACAGCCAGCTTTTGCATGATGAACCGATGAGCAAGAGTCAAATCTTTGACAGCCTTCACACCAACTTTGTGTGTCTTATATGCAATGGGCTGCGGAAATTCACTAATTGGACAAACTAGCTGTACATCTGCCCAAGAAAGGAAAGAAGATTACAAGATACTGTTTCCTGTCATGAGTTGGTTTTGCTTTCAAAGTCGATAATGGCCAGTCCGCTCTTGCACATCTAATTCCTGGTTGCCACTTCCCTCTCCACTATAGCATATAAACAGAAAATTATTAGTGAGAATAAGCTTTCAAAAGATGTTTCCTGGAAAACTAGCATAACCAACACATTTGAGTACTTTAAGAATCTCCTTGTGATAGAAGTATTATAGGCAAGAACCAAAAGACCACTACGATTTACTAACTATGGCACAAAATCTGACTCCATGCAAGAAATTAATCCATTCTTTGGATTCTGTCTCTGTGTTTATTGTGGTGCAAGGACAGAGCAAACAGTAGAGCTTTTGAAGGAATTATAGAGGAAAGTAAATTGTCCATTGGAAGTTACTTTATTCACCTTAATTAAAGAAAGCTATTTCACTTCTATTATTTTCTTCAATAGATTACCTGGAAATGTATTTACTTTATAAAATTCAAGGTAGGTAGGTATGACCTTCTTCTCGGAAATACCACATACTCTATTTTGGTCAGTCAATCGCTCCCCCACTGGAAGTTTCTTTATTCACCTTAACTTAAGAAAGCTATTTCACTTCTACTTCTTCCATAGATTACCTGGAAATATATTTTTCTTCATAAAATTCACGGGAACTCTTTTTTGGTAAGCTAGCTAGTCGCTCCCCCATTTGAGCCAACCTGCTAAAGCCTTTACACAATTCTATTTTTTACTCATCTCTAAAACTAGGTCTCCTGGCTCCAAGATGCTGGTCTCCTTGCTAAATCTTGAAATTAACACCCCAATAAAAATCAACTAAAAGCAGTCACACACTAGTTACATCTCAGAACTAATTATAGTCAAAATCCACTGGATGGTCTTATTATCCTGCCAGTCAACAATAAATCAGAGTCATTCTGACTGTATATATTACTCACAGAAATTAGAAGGAATTCTTAAAAGGGACAGCCAGAAGGTGTCAAAATTACAAAAATCAGCCTCCAAAAATGAGAAATGTGCGGTTTACACCATAATTAACTTGAGGTATAATGTACTCTTACGATTTAGAATGAATTTCATCACAATATTATTGTTTTATTTCAATAATTGTAAGAAATTTGATGTTAAGGATTTCTGTTGTTTTAGGAGTAGGACTGTTACTATCAATTTAAATGATACATTCAAATATGAATAAGTTCTAGATTAATTAGTGAAAAGTTCTTAGGGTCTGTTCTCTTTACTGTTTTCAAACCATTTTCAGTTTTCGAAAACAGTGAAAACGCGTTTACTTACCTATTTTGAGAAACGAATTTAAAATTTACAAAGAAAACGGAAAATGCCAAAAAAGTCTTTTTGCCTCTTTTCAGTTAAAATCAAGCCAAAACTTTATTTTTTTATTTTTGAAAACAATTTTTCAAAATGTAAAAAGAACGCATTTTCAGCAATCTCAAAATGGACACTCAAAACACAAAACTAAAAATTGAAACATGAAGAGAACAACCCCTTAGCCTTTCTTATTATAGTTTTGAAGTCTTTGAGGTTAATAAATATTTAGTATGCATGTTTTACTGTCATCTATTTCCTGACATTTAAGAAAATAAAGCAATCAAGTTTCGAATTTTTTCTAACCTTTTAGCTCAAAGCGTGATAACTTTCAAATTCAGAGAAACCCCACAATTGATAAAAATGGGCAAATCCTGTTTTCCCATGACAAATGTTCAGCAGAAAAAAAAGAAAAAAGAAAAAAGAAAAAAAAAAAGAGAGAGAGAGAATAGGTACAGACAGAGCTTTTGCAATGAGAAGATAGCAGCAAAGTTTTTAGACAACAGTAACCACCTTGATTTACAAAAATTAAAAAAAAAAAAGAAAAAATAGGAAGGGGTTTTTATATATATTATATATATTAATCACTAAGTTCAAGTATTTGCAGATGAACTAGAATAAGAAATAGTTGAATTAATATTCGTAAAGATTCAACCTAGTGACTCCAAAAAAAAAAAGAAAAATTAGAATTAAGAAAAAAACGGAGGAGTTTTTCTAACTATCAGTGTACTGATAACAGCATTTATAACATTTCATTTGAACTAGATTAAGGGATAATTGAACTATGATTTATGTTTAACATTCAACCTCCTGTCTTCGAAATAAATCAAAGAAATTCAGTTTATTAGTCAAACATTATCAGTGTTCTTAACGAATACTTCCAGTGTTATAAGAATGATGTTTAGTGTCTTATAAACTGAACCTCTGCACTCAATGGAATAGAATCCATCATGTGCATTTCACAAACTTTTCTTAATTCTTAGGATGGTTTGCAGTGTATATTTGACCAGCCATGTAAATAAACGTATTTGACAGCAGAATCTTCTGACATCTATCAGATCCTATATCCCAAAATGGAGACTACTTATGTATGTGAAAAGTACTTAGTTGTACACCTTTGAGCAATACATGCTGAAACATAAACTAGAAGTTGCAAAAAATGCGACCCGGAATACAGAAGCAAAATAAGAAAGAGATATATACCTTCACCCACACTGCTACAGGTTCGTCTTGTTCTAGGCGGATTTCTGAATGAGATGATTCTCCCTCCTGGTTTTTAGTAAGTAGTCCAGTTTCAGCTATATCCACAGTGAACTTGGATTTCTCAGACAAAGGGTTTGATCCTCCTAAATCACCTCGTTTATCTAAGTTATCATCTGCGAAATTGCGGGAATCATAAGATAAATTTTGTCCGTCAGTATCAGAGTCATAATAAGCATCTCCATTACAGAAGCCTTCTGATGCAGGCACTCCTTGGAGAATAAACTGATCTCCACCCTCTCTCTCTTCGAGAGACCTTCCCACATCAATCATTAAGTCATCAACTTTGAGCTCTGCAGCTTTAACTGGTACGACATCTTCAGTGCAGTCTGATTTTCCATCAAACTTGAGAGGTGCATTTGATTCCAGTTCGGGGCAATTAGATTCTCCAACACCATTTATTACACCAGAAGGAATCACTTCCATAATTTAATACTAGAAGTTTTAGTGGCAGGTGATGTTCAAATATAAGTTAAACCGAAACATATCCACAGCCTAACACAGGGAAATTACAGATGTGGGCTCCAACAATTTGCCTTGCCAAAGGAAAGGATCAAAATAAACCCAGGAACAGCTGAATGTAGTGAAATCCAGATCAACTTGCCTCCAACAATTTGCCTTCACCAGTCTTGCCAAAGACGACCTTACAAGTAAAAAATAATATGTATGTACAACAGGAAACTAATATACATTTATTGATATTTGATTCATTTAAAATGTTTCTTATACTATTATTCATATCATTTCTTGGCTTCGTGAAATTAACTAACTCTTCACTTTTCCAATGTAAAGATTCAAAACTGAAGTTCTCGAGATCCTGTGATCTTTGTCACACTCCCAACCAACCTTGAATACAAGTAGATAAATTACAATAAAA
The DNA here is from genome assembly GCA_903798385.1 of Fraxinus cuspidata. Classification (NCBI taxonomy): domain Eukaryota; kingdom Viridiplantae; phylum Streptophyta; class Magnoliopsida; order Lamiales; family Oleaceae; genus Fraxinus; species Fraxinus cuspidata. Next base: position 35,008 of record CAIGRP010117839.1, read on the forward strand.
AATCCAATAATCTTCAATAAACAATAAGATATTGAAATTTACCATAAATCTAGCAAATTGAAATCCAAATGATTTTTTCGCAATATAAAACAAAGAATAAGAAATGGTTTCATAAAAAACAATTACTCCAATGATTCAAAATGAATAAAAGTTAATGTGAAGATGCCATCTAAATTACCAAATATGCCACGTATTGGCATAAATAATACTCATTATTCAACTTCTCGGTTCATTCCACGAAAAATATACACTAACTAACCGAGCCTGCATAAATACGTAGACCGCGCATATTATAAATTCAATTCCCAGAAAAATATAAAACAAAAATGGGCAGGAAATCACAATCTCCAAAGTATATTTGCACTGAACACCGCAAGGTCAAAATAGTGGAAATCATCCACCTTTTGCTTCAAAACATAATTCTTTAAGTAATCCCCTGTCAGAAAGTCACATCTTGCAAAAAAATGGCCTCCAATTTGCAGCCAAATCTCCAAATTAGGGGGAAAACATCAAATTAAACCCTAAAATAGCCTAATTAAAGTTAAAATTAAAAACCCTAGGAAAATTAAAGAATAATTTAGCCAAGATCAGAAAATGTAAAAAGGAAGTCTCAGCCAAAATTATACACCAAAAATAAATTAGCAAGTACAAAATTCACTGAACCCACTATACGAAAAAATTGAGTTTTCATAATCAAAACCAAAGAAAAAATATTTAAGATTATTTCAAATTAATTGGCAAAAATGGTATTATTTTTCTCTTCTGGGTCACCATTTTTGGGCATGAGTGGAGCTCTAGCAGGTTACACGCACACACGACATTGTAACCAATGTTACATATATATGTATGTATCTATATCTATATATAATACAACAATGGCACGTCTAAGATAAATCATAAATTTACAGAAAGGAATTGGTAGGTGTGTTACCTTAGAACTCAAGATCAAGATTTAATTTTTGCAGTGGGGGTTTTTGATTTAGGGGGTGTTAATTTTGGATTATTTTTACTAGAAATTGTTTCGTCCTAAGGGCAGATATATTGTATGGGGTGAGTGGGCATGTACGAGGTCCAAAACGAAAAATCAAAGGAGAAATTGAATTATATAAGGCGTGGAATGGGTGGGTGAAGTACGATGAAAGTCAGAAAGGGAAATTAAAAACCTAGCAAAAGATTAATGGGGACGAAGCAGGGCAGCGTTAGTGGACTGGTTTTTTTTTGTAACGTGTGGTGGAGTTATCATTGGGTTTTTCAAGGAAACTTTGGAGTGCAAATTGTGTGCTACATGTGAAGTCCATGGAAACCCACAATTGATCACAATAAGGACTGACGATCGTGAACACGTCTGAAATTGCACTTTAATTACGATTTTGGTTTGAGGTAAAATAAGCTCGATGATCATGATACGTGAACGTATGATACTTTATTTTGTATGTATAACCTAACATTGATGTAAAATTAGGATGATACTCACGAGGACCATCATGGACGCTTGTCGGATTGCATTTATCAGTTTTGTATCGTGCGTATGATCTACACTTGAGGTGAAAGAAAGACGATAATTACGATGACAATAGTGGATGTGAGTCGTATTGCACTTTAATTTGTGTCATATGTATGACCCATGCTTGAAGTAAAATAAAAACAATAATCATGATGACGATCATGAACTTGTGTCGTATTATACTGCATTTTGTATGTGTGGTTCAAGCCTAAGGTGAAATAAAGACGGTAATCACAACGATAATCATGGATGTGTGTCGTATTGCATTTTATTTTGTATCGTAAGTATGACCCCGTACTTGAAGTGAAAGAAAGACGATAATCACGCCGATGGTCGTGGACGTGTGTCATATTGCAATTTATTTTATATAGTATGTATGATCCACGTCTAAGATGAAATAAAGATAATAATCATGATGATGATTGTGAACACGTGTTGTATTGTACTTTATTTTGTATGTATGACCCACGTCTAAGGTGAAATAAAGATGATAATTACGACGGCCATTGTAAGCAGTGTCGTATTGCATTTTATTTTGTATTGTATTTATGACCCCCACACTTGAGGTGAAAGACTGACGATATTCAAGATGTCGATCGTGGAAGTGTGTCATATTGCACTTTAGTTTATATAATATGTATGATCCACGTTTGAGGTGAAGTAAAAACTATAATCACGATGACAAACGTGGACAAGTGCCGTTTGCACTTTATTTTTTAGAGTAATATTATTGAACGTCACTAATGTTAAGCACCAATTTAGATAGTAATTATATGGCATTAAGTGATGGATTTGTTTAAAGAGTAATGTTATTTTGCACTATTGGGGTAATAACAACAATTTAGGTAGTACTAAGGGTGCGTTTGATTGCGAGCATGGAGTTTGCAAGGAATAAAAATAATTTTTGGGCAATTCAATTGCCTAGAACGTATTTGTATCTAAATTATTAATTAAGACACTGTTTGATTGCAACGAATTTCATGGAAAATGTCACATCCGAGAAAACGAATTATACTTTGATCGTTTGATTGCAACGTGAAAATAGAAACCGAATTTCAAGTTACAATCACTTTAAACTGCATTTTCTTTGTTTTCATAGAAAACGAATTCATATGGATTTAGTTGGTAAGTTTTTATTTTCCAACTAACATGGAATGAGAATTCTTTTCCACATTTGCCTATCAAACAGACCCTAAATGTATGTGATTGATTTGGTTTTCAACTTAAAAAATATTATACTTGTTCATTTTTTATTGGTGGGTAGATGAGAGAGAGAAATAGATGGTATATTATCTGAAAAATGAAAATCACCTCGCCCTAAAGAAAATATGGCCACATGACCAAAAGTAGGAAAATAGTTTTCGTGAAAAAAATTGTCAAATAAACAGCACAAAAGTAGAAAATTAGGTACAAAAATTACATTTTTAATTAAAAATATTGACAATTAAACACACCCCAAGTGTCCTGAAACGGAATTTACTATTAAATAAATTACACAAGTTTACATTTAATTGAATTACCACATAGTACCACATAAACTAGTCCTTTAGCACCATTAATTTTCAATCACATTATTCTTATTTAAATGCACGGCTACATGATCTATTTAATTGAACCTAGTAAGAGTGACCATCTAAATTGGTGTTTTAATACCAATAAAGCTAGATAAAATTATTCTATTTTGCAACATATATATGACCCACGCTTGAGATAAAATAATAATGTGTACTTCATTTTTTGATGTATATATAGTTTGACAGAATTTTTTATTAAAGTTCTATAAATTTGATAAAAGTAGTAACATACGTGATTGAAAAGTTATAGATTTAATAAAATATGTGGTTAAAATTAACTACTGACTTTGATTTCAATTTTTTAAACTTTGCCAAACAAATATTTGAGCCCCATTTTGGTAAAAAAAAACTAATTTTGGAATTGTAATTTTTTTGGAGAATGTATAGCTAAAAAAATTAATTTACGTGCAAAATTATTTTATAAGAGAATTTATGATTGAAAATGAGTTTTTGTGGGGGAAATATAGAAAATCACAATGGAAAAATATTTACAATTACATAGTTGGACAAATATGAATAATGAGAAATTAATGAGAGAAAAATTATTTCACAGCGAAAGGTTAGTTTCATTTTGTGTTGTGCTTATTTCTCCCTCCTTAATACGATTGGAAAAATTGTCTTGTTAGGTCTCAACTTATTATATTGCAAGATTTCAGTTTTTTACTAGAAGCAAATCGGCATCAACCTTTTTTATTAGCATTAGCAATGCATAACTAGTTCACTATAAAAATCATCCAAAATCTTATGAAAATAGCATGAGTAGCATATAGTTAATTTTATACAATTTAAATAGGTAAATGACACTTAATTTTGATTAAAAAAGGTTAAATATAATAACACCATATTTATATAAATGCATCACATTTTAATTGTATGAAAGATAACATTTATTCTTTATTACACTTATATTCTTAATTAATTTTATTATATTCTTATTATCAATATTTTATTATTCAGCACATTTTGTCCCATTAAAAGGGAGTAAAGGGACTTATTTGCTCCTCGTTTATTTATATAAGTAAAAAAGTAACAAATAATCCATTTTAAATTATTACTTACAAAATTTACTTAGTGAAAACAATAATTTTGAACAAGATGCATTAATTAGAGAAAAGTTAAAAATAAGAATGTCAGAATAAAAAGTTAGGGACATAAATATAAAAATAAATAAATGCTAGAACTTTTATCACAATTAAAATGTGCTGTTTTTATAGAAAAATGCAATGTTAGTATAAAATACCCTAAAAAAATATGAAAAGTAAAAACCAAAAAAAATAAAATAAGATAAGAAGAATTCCTAATACTTTTTTTTTTTCTATCTTACTTATAATCTTTTCATATTTCCAATTTCCTCTCACCGTCTACGTTAGAACTATTTTTCCATCTCTCTTTAGTTATACTAAAAAAAAAAAAAAGTAACTTGATGAAAATTCAAATTCTACCAGATCTCCAAATTTTATGTGTAATTATATTCCAAGTTAATAGTTGGTTGTGTTCATGAATGACAAATGAATTCAATTTTCTCGCATGCTAAACTGCCAATAGGTTTATAGCAAATCCAATAAATTAAAAACCCTTTTGACCATACGAAAATAAAAATTATGTCCCATTTATCATTACATTGAATTTTTCATGATATAATTTAACAAAATGAATGCGCCCCCAATTCCTTTTTATCTTCTAAAATAACTTCAGTATCCACCTTAAGAAAGTAAATAAAAAATATAAAATAAATTCATTTGTATAAAATTAATGACTTTGTGAAATATTTTTTTATTTATTCAAAATCATATTACATGTATATAACAACTTATATAATGGTTTACAAACAAATAATGTGACAAATTTAATTGGATCAAAATCTCATCAATCAAATAACTTCCCTACTTATATTTTGACACCTCATCATTATGTAAATAGTTATGTATAAAAAATATTTTCCTTAATGTAATATAAAAGCTTTACTAAGTAGTCATTAATCTTTTCCCTGGTAGATCATCAAAACCATAATAGTGTGAATTTTGCATTAAAACAAATATTATTAACTTTAGAGTACACATTCAAATGTCATTTCAAGTGTAGAATTTACCTTAATAGTTAAGATGAATTTTACAACTTAAATATCCAAATAAATATGAGAATATCTAGTCGTGGTTGAAAGCATGAATCAAATCTTACAAACAAGAAATAAATCAAATGTGAGCTAGTGAGATTTATAGCCTACATCGAGATTTCTGCATCTATCAAATGTGAAAGATACTTCAATTTAATTGCTCTCTTTCTTCTACAAGTAAGTTCATTAACAAAAGTTTATTTTAATCATATTTTATATCAAATCGGTAAGATTATTTATAATTATATTTAATGATTTTCATGCCTTGTAAAAACATAATTAAATTTTATATATTTTTAATGTTATTGAAGAAACACAACCCACATTATATAAATATTTTTCATAGAATATTATGTTTCTAAATAGACATAACTTTTTATATATTATGCCCTATTTCTTTGTTTGGTTTCTATTATTTTCAAAATATATGTTTCTCTCTTTTATTTTCTGTCACATTTTTCAATAAAATAATATTACATGCAAATTCAAATTTTTTTCATATTTTTTAACTACATATTCTCCATCAAAACACTATTTCAAAATGCAAATTGAGTAAAAAAAAGTGGGGCTCAAACAGATTTTATATAATTCTTAAAGAATATCGCATTAGGGGTGGGCATGGTCCGGTTCGATTCTAAAGAGAACTGAATTCAGTTCGGTTCGGTTCGATTCTATTCGGTTTCGGAATTTCGTACAATAATTAATTTTTTTATATTACAATAACATTATATTAATTCGACTATGACATATTCAATTTTAACTCTTACAAAATAACGTAGTCCAATCTCGTGATATCTTTTGCACTTCTATTTGTTGAGTTTTTCATAGATTTGACTATTAAAATCATAAGAAGAGTAATATGACTAGTTCACAATAATAGAACGGTAGAAATTACACTACGGTAGAATAAGATATTTAGGTAAAATTTAGGTCAATTTGATTAAGCTGGGCTTAGCTTAAAATTAGAAATAGTAAAATCATATTTTGGGTTTGGACTAAATTAATTAGTTAGCAATTTATTTAAAAAATAAAATAATTTGAGTTATTTAAAAAAATTAGGGAGGTTCGATTTTTATTCGATTCTTGATCCAGAACCGAGAACCTAGCCAAACCAATCGGTTTTCGATTTAGATACACATTCGGGTATTTAATTTAAGAAGAATTGCTTGATTCGGTGCAGTTCGATTCGAGTTCGGTCCTATTCGATTCGAGAGTTTTGTCCAGCCCTAATAGCATTACTGTTCCTAATAGTGTTCTTTGTATTCTTGAAGAATACAATAATAATACATAATAGTATTCTTGAAGAATACAATATTGTGTTCCTCAATAATTAAAGCATTTACAAAATATAATTTTTGTTATCATTCCTAAAGAATATTTACAACTCTTTGTATATCAATATTCTATAAGAATATTAAACTTAAAATTTTATTGATTAAAACACAAGCTTTATATTACGTTAATATTTCATTAAAATATTATTTTCTCCTGAAGAGCGTAATTTTATGACACCTAATATTTTATAAAATTTGTTAAAATTTTGCTCTTAACAAGTAAATACTTAATTTAATATTTTTAAGTAATAATCCATTGTTGCTCCTGAAACAACACAATATTTTAGAAGAATAATTTGCTCTTAAAAAATATGACATTACAATTTCATTATTTTAGAAAAATATTGAGTTATTGCTCTTGAAGTAATCTATATATTATTATTTAAAATTAATGTGCTCTTGAAGTGGCACGTATCTCAACGACGAATATCATATCATAAAAAACCAAACGAAAAAATTGTGATCTTTTTATAAATGCTAAGATTTCATTAAGTCTTATTATTTTTATACACAAGCTTTTTTTTTTTTTTTAATTATTCAATGAGAGATTATAAATGTTAATATAGGCTTACATAATCATTATGTTTATATTATTGTTAAATCAAACAAATGATAATCATATTGATTATGCATGATATATTTTTGAGATGAAATTGTTCGCTTATTTTATATTATTTGGCTGTTCACTTATTGTGAGTACCTATTGTATATCTAAATACCTTATTGAAATGATAATATATGTACAATTGAAGCAAACATTGCATTGAACCAAAACTTCAATAACTCTAAATATATTATTGTTTTGACATTATAACTGGATCAATAATGATGGGAAACGAGAATTTAATAATATTAGTTGAAGAATCAAAAGATTTTTCAATCCAATGAATTCCTATATAATGTTTGTTCTATTTATTAAAAAATAATCATCAAGCATCACTAGCTAAATTAAGCTACGACTATATCCTTAAAATTTTGAAAACTAACTATGGTGATATACGGGGTTCACCACCTTTCATGTTGACCATGTGATATTATTTGTATCATCGATACATCTACTGGATGATCATATGGTATTATTATAAATCTGCAAGCAACATGAAGTTTACAAGATTACTTACTCAAATTTTAATTAAAAGCATAATTTTTTAAATTATAATTAAGACAATGTGTCTTATTATGCTAGAGAGCCTAAATCTTAAAAATATTTTGGTAATTACTAGTTGGAATAATGGTTGAATATTTTATTGCTCATTGTTTGGCATGCCATTAAATTATCTCTAATTAAATGCTAAATAATTACTATTGAGAATAAAAGATTTTTTATTTCTACTTAGGGAATGTCATTTTTTTTTTTTTACATCTGGCATCACTATTATGCATCGTGTCAACATCATAATTCTTTTTATTAGCTCATTGTCAAAATCTAATATTTCCTATTTGAATATTTTTTTAGAGCAATATGTGTAAAGTCACTCCACCACAATGCACTAAAATGTATATTAATGAAAATAAAACAAATAGTAAAGATGATCTCATCGAGGATGCATATACTTTTGGTGAATATTTAGACATAACAAATTGTTGAATTCTAAAAGAGGTTTAATGACGAGTGTATTTCACTCATACTTTAGACATCATCTAAATTTGATATTTAACTAATTTTTACGAGTTTTAGAGCATTTTAATGTGTGTTTTGATATTGTGATATTTGTTGATTAAATTGAAGGAAATAAGCAAAAGTTGGCAAAATTGAAGAAGATGGCTAAATGTACGAGATTCAAAGTTCAAGAACGAAAGTGCAAATACTCAAAGTTATGTCAGACCTCACAATGAATATTCGAGAGTGTTAGGAGTCAATTGGATGAAGAAAGAAGTCAAATGAAATCAATATAGGCAAAGTATGATCACATGTCAATTTTCAACAGAAAAAGTTATGCTCAAGATTTTCAATCTCATATTGAGATTTATTTTTGATATAGAAAACATTTGGAAAATTATATATAAAGCAAATTTGTATTCATTTGAGTTATCTTTCTAACGCATCCGGAATCGTCTCAATCAAATATCGGTAAAAATATTATGTTAAAAATACTAATTGACACACAGTGCTGAATTTTCATCACCAACTAGGCGCTGCAATGGCATCGTTGCTGAATTTCAACAACAACTGGGCGCCCAACACCACGATTGTAGCGCCAAGGCGCCGCTGGACGAGAAAAGAGTTTTGATTTTTTTGGACTCTTTTCTTGGGCCAACATGACTCCAACCCTTCCAAAGCTTCAAAATACTATAAATACAACACTTGAGACCTGGGGGGGATGGTTCAAGAGGTAAATGGAGAATTCAACACAATTCTTCAATAAGGCAATGAGGAAAAACATCAAGAGATTCAAGAACAAAATGAGAAATTGAAGATCTATATTCTAGTTTTTCTATTATATTCCCCGTCTTTTTATATGAATTTTAGTATTTTCGTAGATTATATCATGAGCTAAATTCATTATCTAGGGTTTGATTGTAGCAAAAAACTTGAGAATATGGATTGATTAATTTTAGATATTTCTATTAGATTTTCTGCATGTGTTTATTTGTATTATGATTTTAGTGTTTTCAATTAATTGGCCGCTAATTGAATGATTTGATGCTAGTCAATTTCGACATTCGAGATAGTGGAGTTTAGATGTTTTAATAAGAATAACACAACATATGAAATTATAGGTTTCAAGAGAAAGTATAATTCCTTTGAAGTATGTTCCATTTAAGAACCACGTACTTGATACATTTTATATTTTACTTCGGAATAAAGATATTGAAACTAAAATATAGAAGTAGTTTTTACTCAAAACTCAAGAGAGGAAGTAAAATTACGTTAGTATTCTTGCTTATAAACTTTGAAAAATTGATTAAAAATAATTATATAATTGAGAATTATATTTGATAATTATGTTAAATCATAACCCTAGGCTTTCTCACTTAATTATTCTTCTAGCTTGTATTTATTTGTTGAATTCGTCACCATATTAATTTAAAAAACATTGATTATAACATTCATTCATCTAGATAAAATAGATGCTGCATAATTATAGCACTTAGTAAAAATCTGAATTACAATCCATGTGGGTTCGACACTCTAACTCCATTATTATATTACAAAATTTGACATCGTACACTTGCAGTATAAATCACGTTATAGAAAACGCCTGACAAATTTTTGGTGCTATTACTGGGGATTGTTTTATTTGCTTTTTACTAATATTATTACTAACTAGCCTTTGTTTTAATTTAGATTTTCTTTGATTTTGTTAATTTTGGCTACCTACCCTATATCTTTGGTATTTTTTTAGGTACTACTAAATAGTATATGCATGATAATAACAATGGTAAGAGAGCAGAACAATCGCAGTAAGTAATCTCGACATGGATAAAAACTACGTGCTTGTAGATGATATCTTTTGTCAGCTTTGCTATGTGATGCATTATACTGAGCATTGTTTGCATATACGCACGGATTCTCATATGGTAAAACTTCTAAGGTTCATACAATATTTAAGATGTCGAAAACAAGCAATTGATAAATCTGATGAAGACTACATGCCTTTGGGAGATTATGTATCTGCCGGCTGGGATGAGGATATCGTACTTGTGGGAAATGACCCCCTCTGTTGAATGAGAGAGTAATTGCAAAGTACTATAGTAAACTTTCCAAGATGGAAGAGCGCAACATATGCATTGTAGATTGGAGTTACTTAAATGAATTCAAAAGGTGGAAATACAATCCACTTGAAAGAGTTGAAGAGAAAGATTTCTCATTGCCCGTGGATCTAGAATGCTGATCGATAAGTCAATCCGAAGAAATTTCAACGATCATAGAGGAGGTTAAAGTGAATGACGACTTGATCACAAAGGAATTGAATGAAGAAGTAAAAATTAATGAAAATGAAAGTAATGTACATTCGTCCAAATTCATTCATTGTATAGAAATTGATTTTGTGATTACGTCCGATGAGAAAGTTGAAGTTTACGTTGTTGAGATTGAATTGGATGGAATGGAAAAATCCTATTACATTGAAAAGGGCAATGTCGAAGTTTGGAAAATAACGAAAAGTGGAGCAAAATCAAAAGAAGCAAAATGAGCAAGGCATCAAAAGTTTTTTTTTTTTTCAAAGTTCCATGATGCAAATTGTCAACGTCAGGCTAATGATGTTAACGAAATGTTTCTTGGGAGGCAAATCAAGATTTCTTTCCTTTTTTTTTTCGAGTTATAAGATATTTTAATTTATTTTACAGTTTATTTAGGAATCATCATCCATATCCCGTCTTCCCCTAGGTCTTTGAGTAATTAAATTGGTTATTAGATGCTTGAGTTAAGTAACCCATGTTCCATATATTTAATATCTGAAATTTGATTTTTCAAGAGTATGACGTCGCAAAACACTCAAACCAATATTAACAAGGAGAAAATGAGAAAAATATCAAATTTGGGGGAGAAGTGTGACAAACATCCATCAAATCCAGCAGCATAAGCACCAAAACATCATAGGCAATGCAGATAATTCAGGGAAGTCCTCCTCTCTTTTCTTTAATTTTACATTAGGGACAATATTCAATTTAAGTTTGGCGGTGTATTATAAATTATCTAATTGTCTAGTATTTATTTTTTATTATTTTGTGTGATTTGTTTGCACGTTTAAAAAAAATAAGAATAAAAAAAAAATTTTCATTTTTTTTTGTTTTGCATGCTTGTGTGAGTTAGATCACCTTGTCAGCAATGCTGTATATTATTGAGGACATTTGTTAATTTATGGATCATGAATAGGTTATGTGTTTTAATTAAATTTTTTTCTTTATTCACGCGGAACGTGAGAAACCTATGCAGGTGAATTGATTGTAACATTGTACATGAATATGTTGATCCATGTTTATAAGTTGAAATAGAGAACTTAGATATTAAATCAAAACAACCACTAAATATTATTATATCCTAAAACCAAATCTAGGATGTTTGGGTGATTGAGCTGTTGGAAGGAAATTTGGAGTAAATATAGATTCCATGTATGATAAAGTTTGTGTGGACTATCTGAGATCAATATGATGAAAAATGGGTGAAAACCTTAAATTATGTGTAATTTTTTGAGAATGAGTGTTTCATAAGGGGCATTACACCAATCAGTGCATAAAAAAGAAAAAGTTACCTTGTTGTGAAACAACCCTAAAAGATCCCAATGAGGATAACTATAACAATCTTATTGTGATTTTTTGTAGCTTTTATGACTCGAGTGAGTAAGTCTGTAAGGGTTTAAATCCTGATGCCTTAAAGTCATATGATTTGGGAGTAATCGGCCTAAAACTTGCTACATGGGTCATTTAGAAAGCTTGAATAGATGACGCACCACATGCCTTGATTAAGCCTCAAATACTTGTTTTAAAGGATTAGACATTTGATATTGGGTTAGTAACTTGGTTGATTCTTGGATATTGAAGCAGTAAAAAATAAGAAGAATCCTCATTTTTGATATGTTGAATTGCAATTAGTAAAATCTAATCAAACTTAAGTGGTATAAGAAATTAGTATTGCAAATCAACTTCAGAATACACATTGGGAAGTGAAAAGAAAACAAGTTTGGAGTGTATGAATTCACGAGCAAAGTAAGAAAATACTTGACTTTTAAGTTCGGGAATTGGATCAACTTATTATTGTACAGCATTGTACTTAACTCTTCATACACACATCCGTTTTGCATTGAAAATGTGCTAATTTGGCTTTTGTATTATAGATTTGATGTGGTTCATAATTGATATTATATTTTCAATCATGAGCTACGAAGGCAAACGATCTGACTAAATTTGTTTATGTATTTTCTTTACTTAAATTTCTTCATTTGAGTGTGTAAGCGTGTGTGTGTGTTTTTTTTTTTCGTGTTTGCTCGAAAACTATCAAAGTATTAAATTTAAGGGTATTTGATGAGTATATTTCACTCATAGTTTAGACATCATCTAAACTTGATATTTAACAAATTTCAACGAATATTAGAGCATTTTAATTTGATGAAGAAAAAAGTCAAAGTGATGAAATATAGGCAAAGTATGACCACACATTAATTTCCAAGCGAAAAAGTTATGCTCAAGATTTTCAGTCTCATATTGAGACTCATTTTTGACATAGCAAACATTCAAATTGGAAAATTATATTTGAATCAAATTGTAGCTCTTTAAGTTATCTTTTCAACGCATATTGAATTGCCTCAATCGGATATCGGGAAAAAGAGTTATGATAAAAATACTAAAAGATGTGTAGTGCTGAATTTTCATCCGAAATTGGGTGCCGCAGTGCCATCGTTGCTGAAATTCAACAGCAACTGGGTGCTGCAGCGCTACGATTGTAGCACCGAGGCACCGCTGTGCGAGAAAAAAGGCTTTGATTTGTTTGGACTCTTTTCTTGGCCCTACATGGCTCCAACCCTTTCAAGACTTCAAAATCCTATAAATACAACACTTGAGGCCTAATTCTAGAAGGGAGAATGGTTCAAGGGCAATGAGGAATTCAACACAATTCTTCAAGAAGGCAAGGAGGAAAAAATCAAGACATTCAAGAACAAGATAAAGAAGAATAAGAGAAGAAATTGAAGATCTACATTCTAGTTTTTTTGTTCTCTTCCCTATGTTTTTTTATATGAATTTTATTATTTTCATATATTACATCATAAGCTAAATTCATTATATAGGATTTGATTGTAGCAAAAAACTTGAGAATATGGACCGATTAATTTTAGTTATTTCTATTAGATTTTTCGGGGTCACTAATTGAATGATTTGATGCTAGTGAATTCCGACACTCGAGAGAGGGGAGTTTAAGCGTGATCATGAGAATAACACAATATAGGAACTTATATGTTTCGAAAGAAAGTATAATTCCTTTGAAATATGTTCCATTTAAGAAACGCGAACTTGATAAATTCTATATCTTAATTCGGAATAGATATTTTAGAATTGAATTATAGGAATAGTTTTTACTCGAGTGAGTAAAATTAAGTTAGTGTTCTTGCTTATAAACATTGAAAAATTGATTAAAAATAATTATATAATTGATAATCATAGTTGATAGTTAGGTGAAATCATAACCCTAGGCTTTCTCACTTGATTATTCTTCTAACTTGCATTTATTTGTTGAATTCATCACCATATTAATTTAAAAACATGATTATAACATTCAATCATTTAGATAAAATGGAGGTTACATAATTATAGTATTTAGTAGAAATTTGAATTACAATCCATGTGGGTTCCACACTCTAACTCCATTGTTATATTACAAAATCTGACACCGTACACTGCGATATAAATCACGTTATAGAAAACGCGTGATATTTAGGTACTTGAAATAATAAAAATCAAGATATCTCGATATGTTATGTCATTATGGAAAAAAGAAATGAAATCAAGAAAAAAAGTTGTTGAAAACATTTTTATATCTAATGTAGCTCTTCATATTATGAATGATTGTGAGGACTTTGAAGGAAATTCATCAAAAAAATACCAATGTATAAATATTGGTCAAATAAAATAATGCAATTATAGCAAAATTGAACTTACCAAAAGAACTTGAAATTTCTGAATCTGCAGTTCGAACTAAAAATGTATATAATTCTATGGAAAGAAATGATAAAAATAAAGTCGTAATATATAATGCACGACGCTTAAGATAAATTTTGCAATGACTTATATAAATGGATAAGTTATCATGTGTTAGATTCAATCACAAGTCTGTATCTTGCTATCCTTTTAATATGTGAAACTTGATATGCGTATAATAAATATGGTTATAGCCAACTCATCTAAAAGATTAATAAATGCGTACAAAATTTTACTATTACTAGAATCCTTGAAAGATTAATATGCTTGAAACGTCGAGTTATATTATCGTAAGGGGAAGTAAATGCGCGTTACAATCTTTTTCCTTGATTGAGATTTTGTTTCACTAAGTTTTTTGGTAAAATTTTTATAGCATATTTAAATAAGTAATGTACTATTTTTCCCTCTTTAAGATTTTTTCACAGGGTCTTTCTCAATAAAATTTTAACGAAACATATTTTTTTGTATAATATATATACATGACCTATAGGATATTTACGTTCAATATAATCTTATGATTTTACTCTTGTATGTTATAAATTGTATACAAGACTCCTGAATAGATCAACAATAAAATTTATTAATAGGCCATAATACTGACTAAAGTCAAACAAAGATTGATAAATATCTTGTTGGAAGACGATATTACTTGGGGTTGTAGCAATATGACATGGAACATATTTAACCATAATTGAAATATTGATACATTGACTCATAATACATGGATGACTTGATACAAGGGTTTTCATTAATTGAAATTAGATTTTCTTAACAAGGTTTTAGCGAAACAATTTTATTACTCTAAGTTGTTTGATATTTTTGGACAGTAGAGTTTTTGCCAAACAAATTTTAACGAGAGTTTTTCAAGAGGGAGAGTTGTAAATAAAATATTATTAGGAAATGAAGCATATATACCCTACAACTCTGATTGTAATCTATAAGTATGTGGTCTTAATTCTCAATAAAATATACAAAATCTCGTTGACTTTCTCTATTTTCTTCTCCTTTCTTTTTAAGTTTATAACAAAATATTCCTATACTTTCTAATAATGGATATAATTGTTGTCTTGAAGCATGCTTGTAAGGTGAAAATTGGGACATCAAAAGCTAAGTGAAGAATCGATCGAGTAAAAGCAGTGAAGTTAGGCAAAATTATTGGATAAGTTAGATCATCATTGTTCTCCTGAATCTATCCTCCTAATGTATGGTAATCATCACAATTACCACAAAAATGATATATTTATTAAGAGAACCTAATAAACATTATTCTCACCATAAAACAAGGATTATTAACCAAAATGTTTTTACATATGAAGTTTATTGTGCAAAATGTCCAAACATTGTATTTTTACCCCTATTTACACTTTTTATTACAAAAATCATCATTTCCATCTAATTTCTCAATAAAAAAACTGTGAGATAATAAACATCCATTCTTATTTAAATGAAAAAAATAAAGGTAAAATAAATAACTCATTGCAAAGATAATCCCAATTTTTTTAAAAAAAGTACGAACCTCAGATAAATTATTAAAAAATAAAAAATCTCTTCATTTCTCCTCCACCACCACCACCATAAAAAATCTCTACGATTCCATAACTTAAAATTCATTAAAACCTGAAAGGCTGAAATCCCAACACAAGCATACTGAATAACCTATATTTTAATTGGGATCCGGCACTTTCCCTGCCTTCACTTTCCTCTTCCGTGACGGCCCAAACTCGGCTCTGCAAGCCATCAGTCCAGGCATTTCGACCTCGGCCAGCTCAATTTTAAACTCGGTTTGGAAAATTAATGGGTGACGCTATATCAATCTGATAACTTTCTGACCGGCGAGGAAAGTCGAGCTGCTGGTAGAGTTTGCCGGCTATAAGAAAAATAATGGGAGAGTAAAATGCAAAGAAAGGTGTTGAAAGAATAATTCTTATTCATGTATTGAATAATCTGTACAATTATCTATATATAGAATCAGAGAAAAGAAAAAATACAATCAATGCCAACAGCTATACAAAACAAACCTAAAATGATTGGTCACTAAAAGAAACAAATAACCATATAGATGCTAACAGAAAAGTGGTCCCATTTTGCTCCAATGGCAGAGTATTCTTCTATCCTTTATCACGATTCTCTCTCGTATCTTCCAGATGGTTTACTCTCTGCTGACCTTGATTGCCACCTTGGATTAACTGACATTGGTATTGTTGATCTTGCATCAATTGGCAATGTTGCAACTGATATTTTAACACCCCCTCGTGAGATGGAGAGTGGATGTCAATAACTCCCATCTTGTCCATATGTTGATAAAAGTGAATTGAACCCAAAGCTTTGGTCAGAATATCCACAATCTGAGAGCTGCTACTAACGTACTTAGTAATTACACTTCCTTCCTGTATCTTGTCACGTATCAAATGGAAATCTAGCTTTATATGCTTTGTCCTCTCATGGAAAATTGGATTTGCAGCTATGTATAAGGCTGATTTGTTGTCACAGAACAAAGTGGTAGCTTGTGGACGATCAATTTTTAAATCTTGAAATAAATACCTAAGCCAAGTTAACTTACAACATACGTTTGCCATAGCTCTATATTCTACTTTCGTTGAGGGCCTGGATATAGTATCTTGTTTCTTTGATTTCCAAGATACCAAATATGATCCAATAAAAACACAATAACATGTTATGCTTCTTCGTGTATCTGGACAGGCTCCCCAATCCGAATCACTATATGCATTAAGCTGCAAAACTGAATCAACAGGAAACAATAACTCCTGTCCTGGAGCTCTCTTTATGTACCTTAACACTTTGTGAGCAGCATTTAAATGAGGAATCCGAGGGGTGCTCATGAACTGACTTAACAGTTGAACCGAATATGACAGATCTAGTTTAGTGATGGTCAGGTATAATAGTCTACCAACGAGTCTTCTATAGATTGTAGGATCGGCAAAGATCTCCCCATCTGTTTTAGAAATCTTGACATTTTGATCTAGAGGTATTCTAACTGGTGTCGACCCCATTGTTCCCGAATCTGATAGTATGTCTAAAGCATACTTTCGTTGACAAATATGTATACCTCTATCTGATCTTGCAACTTCTATTCCTAAGAAATATTTCAGTTTGCCCAAATCCTTGATCTTAAATCTCTCGTCAAGTAATCTTTTTAGGAAGTCAATGCCGTCCATGCTATTGCTAGCCACAATTATGTCATCCACATAAATAAGGATAACAATGAAAGAATCTTCAGTAGTCTTTGTAAACAAACTATAATCAGCTTTTGATTGAATGAACCCATGCTCAATAATAAAAGTTGAAAGTTTGGAGTACCATTGTCTAGATGCTTGTTTGAGCCCATACAAGCTTTTGAGTAGTTTGCACACCTTTGAGCGGCCTGCATCAGGGTGGCCAGGAGATAGCTGCATATAGACTTCTTCATTTAGGTCTCCATGTAGGAATGCATTATTTACATCAAATTGATGCAAATACCATCCTTTCACAGCTGCTAATGCGAGTAAGGTTCTGACAGTTACCATTTTGGCCACAGGTGAAAAGGTTTCATGATAATCTAGGCCCTCTTGCTGTGTATATCCCTTTGCCACCAATCTGGCTTTATATCTTTCAACACTTCCATCAGCTTTATACTTCACCTTATATACCCACTTGCATCCAATAGGCTTCTTACTAGGAAGAAGATCTGTCGCAGTCCAAGTTTTAATCATTTCAAGAGCTGCAATTTCAGCTTTACACCAGTGAGGTGATGTGAGAGCTTCCTGGTATGTGTTAGGCTTAGTGTGTGTGGATATGGATGTAACAAAAGCTTTATATGTGTTGGAGAGTTTATCATATGATAAGATAGCATTAATGGGAAAAGCATTACCTGAGATGGCAAGACCCTTTTGCTCATCCAACTTCTGTGTTGGGGAAAATGAGGCTTGCTGGCAAATGTAGTCTTCCAAATAAGTAGGAGTTTTATTAGTTCTTGAAGACCTACGGGGTAGATGAGGATTATTCATGGTGTTGTGAGATGGTTCTGGTTCTTGTATTTGAGAATTTGGTTCTTGCAATTGGGAATTTGATCCTTCATGACAATTTTCTGACTCACGAAGTGGTGAGAAGACAATATGGCAAGTTTCTATTTCAGCTGGTTTCCTGCCTCTATTTCATGAAGTGTGGTTGTAGGAAGGGCATGAAGTTTTGTAATAGTGCTAGTAGGAACGTGCTGCAACAATTTAGTTTTATTGTCATCGGGTGCATTGCTACTTTTGCAAGGAAAAATGCTTTCATAAAACACCACATTTCTTGAGATGAATACTCTTTTGGTTTCAAGGTCAAGAAGTATATATCCCTTTATCCCAAAATGGTATCCCAGAAATATGCATTTTTTGGCTCTTGGTTCAAATTTTCTTCTGTGATTAGCTAAGGTAGATGCAAAAGCAAGGCATCCACAAACTTTTAGATGTGAATAATTCGGTTTGTGATTGAATAAGAGTTCAAAAGGAGTCTTGTTGTCAAGTAAAGGCGGGGGTGTCCTATTTATAAGGTAAACTGCAGTAAACACACAGTCATTCCAATTTTAAAGCTCTTGTAACATTAAGGATATGCTGGTGTTTTCGTTCAACAACGACATTTTTTTGAGGTGTTTCAACACAAGTTTTCTGATGTATCATTCCTATCTTATGGTAATAGTCTTTCATTTCAAACTCCCCACCATTTTCAGTTCTAATGACCTTTATTTGTAATTGAAATTGGGTTTTTATCAAAGCATAGAAACTTTGCAAAGTAGCAGTAGCATCAGATTTGTTTTTCAACATATAGACCCATGTGCATCTACTAAAATCATCACTATGGACAAAATATTTAGATCCATCATAGCTGATCTCGCTACAAGGACCCCACAGGTCATAATGTATGAGATCAAAGCTGTTTTTGGATTTGTGGTGACTGATAGGAAATGGCAGTTTATGCATTTTAGCCATAGGACAAACAGAACAAGGTTCATTGATAGTTTTAGAGACATGATTGATATTCATCAAGTCTAATATAGAGTAGGATGGATGTCCCAGCCTATAATGCCAGAGATTAAGTCCTTAGTATTAATAGAAACAGCAGTAAACATATGCCTTTTAATTGAAAAAAGAGAAAGAGCTTCGGTTAGGGCTGAAGGAGAGACTCTACATTGCAGCAGATGGTACAGACCTTTACTCACTTTACCCATTCCAGTCGTTTCCAAGTGAAAAGATCCTGCACAAAGCAATTTTCAGAAAAGAATATAAGGCAACAATTGGACGTTTGTATTAATTTTTTGACAGAGATTAGATTAAAAGAAAATGAGGGAACACAGAGCACGTTATGCAAGATTAGGCTCTCTGTGATTTGCACAGTTCCTATATGTGTGACATCAACCACATCACCATTTGGAAGAGAAACTGTGTTAGTAACCTTGGCTTGAATGCTAGTAAAGAAAGAGGTGGAGCAGATCATATGATCTGTAGCTCCAGTATCTATTATCCATGGTGTGTTTAAAATGTTGCTAGGTTTGGTGCCATAAACAGAAAGGCAAATCGATATACCAGAGATTTTTGGGATCTGAGTACTTCTGGAGGTTGACGAATTGAGTTGCTGAATATTTTGTGACTTCAGTAGTGCTAGAAGCTGTGCATGCTGCTCTTGAGTGAATGTTACTTGATGGCTGCTGTTAGTATCTCCCTGTCCCAGTGAGGAGACTAAGTTTGCAGAGGAGCTTCCATTTCCATGTAATTTGTGACCAGGTGGATACCCATGGATTTTAAAACATTTTTCTATAGAATGTCCAGGCATATGACAATGGCTACAAACAGGTTTTGTAGGATTAGCTTTAAAGCATTTCTCTAGTGAATGTCCAGGTATCTTGTAGAAGCTACAATAATACTTCTTCTGTGTTGTTCCATTTTGTCTCACAGTATCATTGTAAGTCCCTCTGGTTGCTAGTGCCATTGAATCAGATATGGAATAATCTGATGAAATTTGTCTCATCTTTTCTTCTTGCTAGATTATAGAGTACACTTCATTAAGGGTAGGAAATTGTTTAATCAATAAGATCTGAGCCTTGAGTGCTTTGTATGAGTCATTTACCCCCATTAAAAATTTCATAACCCAGTCTCTCTACTGGTTTTCAATAACAGTTCTCAATCGTCTACAGGTACAATTAGGAATGGACTCATAGTTCATTAGTTCATCAAGTAGAGTCTTGTATTTTGGGAAATAGACACTCACAGTATCTTGATTTTGTGTTAAAGTGACAATGGCATGTTTTACCTCATAAACTCTTGGAGCATTTTGCTATCCCAACTGATGTTCTAGATCCAGCCACAGCTCACAAACTGTCTCAGCATATAAGGTGTAGGATTTGACATCAATGGACATCGTGTTTTGCAACCAAGCAATCACTATGTCATTGCAGCGAAGCCAGTGCTCCATCAAGAAGCTATTGGAGTCTACTGGTTCAAACAAGCTTCCATCAATGAAACCGAGTTTATTCTTTATTCGGAGAGCTCGTTTCATGGATCTTACCCAAGCATAAAAGTTGGTACTGTCAAGGATGTAAGTGATAAGTATTGCACCTGAACTATCATTCCCGCCAATATAGTAGGGGATGCATGGATGAGTTAGGTCATTCGGATTTGGAGTATGCTGAATGTTTGCAATAGCATTTTGGTCTGTGTTTGGATTACTAGTTGAATGTATAGCATTGCTCTGATTATCAGCCATGTTTTAGGCTCTGATACCATATAAGAAAAATAATGGGAGAGTAAAAACGCAGAGAAAGGTGTTGAAAGAATAATTCTTATTCATGTATTGAATAATCTGTACAATCATCTATATATAGAATTAGAGAAAAGAAAAAATACAATCAATCCCAACAGCTATACAAAACAAACCTAAAATGATTGGCCACTAAAAGAAACAAATAACCATATAGATGCTAACAAAAAAGTGGTCCCATTTTGCTCCAATAGCAGAGTATTCTTCTATCCTTTATCACGATTCTCTCTCGTGTCTTCCAGATGATTTCCTCTCTGCTGACCTTGATTTCCACCTTGGATTAATTGGTGCTGACATTGGTATTGCTGATCTTGCATCAATTGGCAATGTTGCACCTGATACCACACCGGCTTCGTCAACGAGGAGGACTTGTTGTGGCTGTTTAGATAGGTATTCCTTAGTTTTGGTAAGGAAACTGAAGTGTGCATCTCTGACAAGGATGTTTTCGCAGTGGGATATAAGATTTGGTTGGGTTTGGATTAGGTTCGTACGAGGACTACCCTTTTTCTTGCGTTTCTTCTTGAACTTCTTGGGGTTTTGGTGATTATAAAAGATGTGGAGAAGTGGGAGGAGGAGGAAAAAATGTGGGGTTTGTTGGGAGTTCAGGATGATGGTAACGGTTCTGTGCATGAGGTACAGAAGCGCCATTGCCGATGGCGCGAAGGGATTTATCTGGTGTAATCTTGAGAAATGAGGGAGAGGTTTTGGAATTAAATTTAGTGTAAGTTTCAAGATTAAATCAACACTTGTCTAACAATGAAAATTGAAGAAAAAAAGTGGGCTTGGATGGGGGGAAAAATGGTGGTGGTGGTGGTGGTGGTGGTAGTGTTGGAAGTGGAGGAGGAATGATAAATTTTTTTTAAAATAATTTATTTGGAATTGTTACTTTAAAAGAAAGGGAATTTATTGCAATTAATTCTTTATTTTTTTTAATTTTTTAATTTTATTCAAATATGAAGATATATTCGTCATTTCACACCTTTTTTATTTAGAAATTGAATAAAAATGATAATTTCCACGATAAAATTTGTAAATAGAGGTAAAAATGCAATATTTAAACGTTTTGTACAATGAACTTCATCAGTAGGGATACATTAAGCTAATATCCCAATTTAATAATGTAATAATTCTTGTTTACTAAGTTTTGAGATGAAATGATCGGATTTGAGTTTAATAAGTTTTTTTTTTAGCATGTGATAATTAGATTAAATTTCGAGCAAATTCAAGTTGTCCGATATACTCTTACAACATTGGTAATTTCTTTTCTCAAATAGTGATGCTTAACTTTACTGTTACGTATTATATATTATATTCATTTGTGACCTTCTCTAATTACACTATCGTATTCGTAATTTTTAAATATCAATTTGCTAAAAAAAAGTTGTGTTTTTCTCTATTAGGATCTGGTAACTTAGGACCTTCGTGTTCAAAAATTGTTCTATAATTATTTTCAATAAGACCATGTTTGATTGACCTTATTTTCTAGGAAAAATGGAAAATGAATTCTATTTCCCACTTTTGAACATGTTTGATTGACAAAAATTTGGCATGGAAAATCAATTCTCACCCCATCACCCACGCGCCTATTTTCCATGGTTTTGAGGAAAAAAGTTGGGAAAATGAATTCTAGTTTCTGGCAGAATTTTTATTTATTTTTTTATTTTTTTTTGGCAATGAAAATAAATTTCATAGCCAATTGTTTAAAAAAATTTCACTTTAATGACAATTTTCATGTAAAATAAAGCTAAACATATACTAAACTTTGATGAAAAAATAGTGAAAAAATAGTTTTCGAGCAAATTTTTTTTTTTTTTTTTTTTTTTCGCAATGGTAACAAATTTCATAACAAGTTGTAAAAAAAATTCACTTATTTTGTCAATGGTAACAAATTTCATAACCAATTGTAAAAAAAAAAAAATCACTTTAATGGACAATTTTCATGTGAAATAAAGCCAAACGTGAACAAAAAGATTCAAAATTTCAAAAAATTTCTGGGTGGAAAGTTATACCAATCAAATAAACTTAATTAACAATTTCCTGAAAAATAAGTTTTAGACAACTACTTTTCCTGAAATTCATTTTCTTTCTATCAATTTTCCACCCTTACAATTAAACGGACCTTATCTTATTTTATGAGAAATGAGCAAAAATAAATTACAAGTTGAACAACAGACCAGATCATAACCGCAAATTTGTTGTCGGGTGTCCGAAGACATTGGCGAAATTTGACTTTCTACGCGTCTCTGTATAATTTGTAGCGTATTTCTACGGACCCGCTCAACTTGCCACGTTTCCTAATCCTCATAAGCCTACTGCCCTTCTAGTTTATCTAAATTACGGTGCTACTAGTTTTAAATTATCTTATACTACCTAATTATTAAACAATCAAAAGTTGAGTGTTTGATAAAATTCAAGAAAATTGATTATTGAATTATATTTTAATACATTTTAAGGTCTTACTATTTTCTCATTATAACAATTATGGCTCTAACTTTTTCATCGAATTTTTCTATTCATTTCGTTCTTGATGATAGTTTATGTCAAAAATACTCAATTCATGTACTTTAAAATTAGAATATATATATATATATATATATATATATTGCACTTTTACATTTATTGTACTTTTTTAAAAAAATTGATGGACAAATAAGTCTTTTTACAGTTTCCCATTGGGATTTTTGGATGGAAACTGTATTTGAGATGAGATGTGTTAACTAATGAAAGGTCACGCATAAGAATGTGTCGAAAAATATTAGGGACTTAAATGATATAATGAGGAAATGTTGAGGATTTTAATTATAAAATTGGTGCAGCTAATAAAACATATGGCGTGAATATAATTAATTACCATTTAAGATTCTACTTTAAACTGTTCCAATTATGTATATTTAAAATACCACTTCTAATCCTGATTAATGGATTATTTCCTTTTTCACTATATAATTTATATTTTTATTTCGTAATTTTAAAAATTTTCAGATATAAAATATATAACTTTTTTATTTTAAAATAACTATGTAAATGTAAAATAAATTTTACAGTACCAACGGCTACATTAATGATACAAAAGGAAGTTTTTATATTCAATATTCATTTTATTAATTGTATACATGCATAATAATAGATCACTTGGATGGTTGTATACGTGTAATAAAAATCGATTCTCTTATAATCATAACAATATCAAATTAAACTTTAGTTGATGTTTTTTGCCATTTTACTAGAAGTAACGCCCTTTCTAAATTGTTATCATTTGTACATCCTATTGTAATCTCGAGTATGATCGGAGTGCCTTGTACATGATATTTTAATCAATATAATTCATATTTACTGATAAAAAATAAAGATTAACCTATGTTCGTTGACCAAACATATCTTCATGATAAAAAAATTGATAATGTACTCATTGTTTAAATTTGCAACAAATTTTATTTTTCTCTTGATTTTATTTAAAAAAAAAATCTCATTATACCTCGACCAGTAGAATCTTCTTTATTTTAAAAAAAATTATGCTAATTGTATATTAAAATGGTATATTAAAGTGACACTGTGTAACGTGTCAAAAGGCAGACACCCCTTCAAGTGGTGCATCTGATTTGACCCGAAATTTTATCCGGAGTATCACTTCTCTAAACTTGATGTTATAGTCGGTGTACGGCAAGATTGAATAAAAATGGTAAAGGGAGCTCGAGATTGCTTGTCGGTTAGTGTGCAGCGAAGTCAATGACCTCGTGGAACTAAAATTTGCCATAAATAGTAAGATCCACTGTTCAAGAAGATTGTGGTGGTGATGTATTAATTGAATGACTAATCAATTTTGGATCATTATTCATTAATATCAGAAAACGCAATTTATGTCAACGTGGTATTAGTTTAGGTGATAGCAGTGTTCATCATCTAAAATTGATGTCAATTTTTTTATTTTTTTTTAAAATAAATTGTATACAAGTAGATAATATCATTGTTTAGATTATGACTATTGCTAAATACGTCCATGTTTGACAATCATTATTTCAAAACTCTTTTCATACTCATTTTCAATTACACATTTGCACGATAAAATAATTTGTACGTAAATTCAAAACTTTTAACCATACATTTTCTTAAAGATAATTTTTCAAAACACGATTTTTCTTATTTAATGGTGGTCAAATGGGGGCTTAATTTCTTTGAATCTTTTCTCAATCCTATCTCAACATATAAAATGTAAAAAAGTAAAAAAGTACTTGTTATTCTTTTGTGTTTCAAAATAATTTCTTGTAATAAATATGGAATCTTCTTTTTAGTTATTTTTATCTAAGTTCACGTTTTGTCGATATATTTTTGAGATAGATGAAGATGTTTAGTAGAAATGAAAGGAACTAGGGACCATCAAAAATCTAATATTTGAACTTCCATCTCTTATGTAAGGAAAATTATTTCTTTTTAGTTATTGATTTATTAGAATATTAGTTGAAAATAGAGAAAATATAATTCATTTCTTCAGTTTTTATAACGTACTCTCATCAACTTTTATAATATATGATGAAATATTCAACATTAATTGAAAAGTGAACTATACAATAAAAAGATTTCAGTCTATCTTCACCACAAATTATACAATAAAAAGCGAACTACGTTTACAAAATTCCCAAAAACATCTTCAAATAATCCTCTCTAGCTGCATATTTGGCTAAACTTGAAAAAAAAAAATTATATTACAGATCAAAAAAAAAAAAATCAAATTATTTATTCGTAAGTTTGTTTTTTATGATTTTATCCAGTTCAGAGCGAAAAGTAAGAGGGGATATAGGAACCATATGTTGATTGTTCTCTAAAGATAAGTTTTCTTCTTCCTTATGTGAAAATGAATGTATGCAACTTCAGGACAAAAGTAACTTCTTATGCTATACGTTAAGCAAATAATATATCTAAACATGTTAAATAATAAAATTTTACTTGAAATGAAATTTAAACTACTTTTAAGCTTAAAAAAAAAAACATGTGAGCACTCCAACACAAATATAAAAATTAATCTTTTCAATACGAATGGTGACTCGTGAACAAGGTTGAAAAAGGATTAAGTGTTATAGGTCGAGCCTCAAACTTCATGTGCGAGCATAGGTGCAAGTTTTTTTTTTTTTTTTTTCCTTTATATTTTGAATATTATTTTTTTATTCTAAACTAATAAATAATTAAAATAAAGCATACAGAACCTCATAAATAT
>CAIGRP010117840.1:0-15371 GCA_903798385.1 Fraxinus cuspidata
CCAAAAGGTAAATCTCGTGTTTCTACCCAATAACTAGGGCTGCGTAAAAAAAAAAAAAAAAACTCTAAACCGAACCAAAACCGTTAGTTTGAAATCGTTGGTTTGGGTTGACGTGGACCCGCAGTTTTTTTCCCTCAATCCGAACCAAACCATTTCAAAATGGTTTGGTTTAAGTTTCAATTTTTAAAAACCGCATAAAATTGAACCGAACTGTTTTTAAAAATTTTAATTAAAAAATTAATTTTGTTAATTTATAAATTTTAAAGTTTTCACTTTTTTAAAAAAAAATATCAATTTAGCAATACAAATTACAACTAACCAATTGAAATAATTATATAAAGTAAATTAAGATCACCATTATTGATCGATGGTTTTATAAGCCCACAACACACATCCTGGCCGATATCTATTCTAAACTAAAATTAATTCCAAGCTGTATTAAATAAAAAAATATTTATTTTCAGCAATCCAAATCATAATTCAACAAAACTAGAATAACAATCACGCACACAACTTCAGAAGCCCTAACCTAAACTCTCATTTCTCAAACATTTGACGCTTGCCTGCAAGAACAAAATGCGATTCCCAATCGCAAATGGCTAGTCATCTTTTGCTTGTTAGTCTACTTATTTCTACCTGAATCACCTCTTTCTCTCTTCTCTCTTGATAAGTCTTAGATTCCTATTCAAGTCTTTTTTCATTGTTCTTTCTTTCATTTGTTATTTTTGAATTTATTTTACACTTGTGAGTTGTTTTGGATAAAAAAAAAAGACTGTTTGTGTGCATAGGTGATTAATGAAGTTGTTTGTAATTAGAAAGAACGAAGGATAGAGAGTATTGATTTTGTGAAAAGGTTGAAATTCCTTAACTAGTACTATTATATTCTAATTTCTTAAAGTCGTTAGAGAATAAAATTTGTCAATTTTCAATAAACATGAACTTTATCATTCTTTATACATTTAAACATATCATGTTAGTCCTTATTCTTCATCTTACTAGTAAGATGACAGAAGTTTTAACCAAACTATTACAGTAGAATGTGACTCTACTTTTACCAACCACCATATGATAATATGAGAGGCGAACAAGAAAAGGTACATAAAAAGGAAAAAAATATATTCGTTCTATTAACATCTTTTAGCAACAAACTTTGAAAATAATTTATTCACGGGTGGGAAAGATGACTATAATTTAACATTTAACATTATTAGTTCTCATTTAAACTTATATGTTAACTTATTTTAAATATATTGTCGATAGGTAAACTATGAATTAAAACTGAACCGACCCGCAATTTATGGTTTGGTTTTGTTCAAAAAATAAAGTGGTTTGGTTTGGTTGGAAAAATTTCAAATCGCATGAAATGGTTTGCGTTGAAAATATGCCACAAACCACCCAAACCGAACCAAGTTTACCCCTACCAATAATGGGATATCATACTTCATTGTCACCTTGAGAAATAGTCAACATTGCTTTGATACCACTTGTTAAGAATTTGGATCGCAAGATAATGACGACAATGAAATAAATAAGAAAAAAATAAATATCAAGATTTACGTGGAAACCAATACGGGAAAAAACTACGGACAGAGGAGGAGAAATCCACTATAATCAATAGCAATTGTTTTTACAAGATCTCAATGCACTCAATTGAAATCTAAAGCTTTTGAGATCTTGTTCTACCGGGCTCGCTCGAGCGTCAAGCTAGCGCTGGCTAGCAAAAACGCGGCGACTTTTTCCTCTGGTGCATAATTTTGATCTCTTCAAGACAACACTAATTTAGACTCAAATACCACTAGAATTTGGGTCAAACCACAGCAATTATGATAATTTCTCAATGATACACTTTCATTGGATGCTTGTTACAGAATGCCAAACTTGAAAGTTCATATTATTTTATAAAGATATTTTACTAGATTTTGATGTCTTCAAGCAGAGATTGAGTGTTCTGTTCATGACTGTAGACATAAATGAAATCATTAACAAAAAAAAATCTCTCCATTTCCACTCACTCTATTTTCGACAAGAAATAATTACAACACTCGGCCATGTTTGCCTTCAATTTTTTAGTTGTGCCTACAGTGTTCAAATCATCTACAACTGGCCCTATTTTGACTGCTTCAAAGAGTTTGCAGATCACTTGACCTTCTAACTTTAACTATTTTGGCGAGTGTAAGATCCAAATTATATATTTGAAAATTTCTAAATTTCTAGTTGACAATTTCTCTGACAAAAATAATGTATTGGCTGAATTGTACAAAGAGTTAATTGCGTTGTAATCAAAGTTAAAATAGGAGTAACGAAATTGTAATTAAAGTCAAAATAATTAACAGTTGGTAATTTAGTCCTTGGAGAAGGTAAAGACGTTCAAGAAGATCACATATGATGAATGGAATGTAATTAGAAGTCAAAGGAGTGTAAAAGTGTTTCACAAGTTTTGGTCCAAATTCCCGGTCACAAGTTGCGATGCATTTGTTACATAGAAAACATTTAAAATTTGAAAACTTCCATTTATAGAAGAATTGTACCCCTTTGTGGTAGATTTCCAACACACTTTGAACTGCCTCAATGGATATCGAGAGAGAAATTTACGATGCCCTGACCTTGAGTGACATGATTATTCAAGGAATAATAAAATTTGGTTTTCAAACTAATTTTGAGTTCCTTTTCATCTCAAACACTACCCATTATAAATATACACCTCATGGGATGTCCAAAAATGTGGTTTAACAATATTTTGATTATGGAGATCATTACTTGAAGATCCAAATATCATTTCATTGATTCCTTGATTCAACCATAATTTTATTTGTTCATTATTCAACCCTAATATTGATCCTTTACTATTAAAGCCTTGTTCTAAGTGAAGAGTTTGTTCATTGAAAGCAAAATACATATTTTCGACATCTCTTACATCAACCTACAAATAAAAACATAAATGATCATTTGATAAAATATTAAAGCAAAACTGTACATTCGCCAATTAGCCTTCAGAGTTTTGGAGTTTTGGAAATAGCGCTTGGAGTTCCGGTACTCGAGAATGAGGTTCATTCTTGTTGATCCACACGGTGAGAAAAGTAACATAGAATTTTGAGAAGTGCAAGAGTGAATTTTGAGAAGTGCGGGAGTGCACAATCAAAAGATTTCCTCGGTGATTTACAAGTTAGTTGGCCAGAGTCATCTAAGGTTTAGAAGTGTGTTTGGACTAATTGTAAGTTAACTTTTCTATTGGATTTTACTAGCAAGTTTGCCCTAAGATCTTTTATCCAGTTAGGAATTTTTCTTCGTGATCATAGTTGGTGTTATTAACTGGTGTTTTTATTACTTTTGATCTAAAAGTTTGTCAAAAATTTTTTAAACATAGGAATTAATTATTTTAATCATCTAGATACATTAATAAGTGACTTGTTGCTTGTTATCATTTTAATTTCGCATTTGGGTCTAAATTATATGGTAAATTTAAACTTTCAAGTGGTATCAGAGCTTAATTGCAATCATTGAAACAAAAATTGTCTAGATGAGTTAATCACATTCTCATGTAAGATCTTGGAATGATATAGATATTCATGAGGCTTATGATTAGCTATATAAGGATAGTCTCAAGTTATACAAGGTTAATAGATTGGTTGTTAGGAAACTGAATAAGCTTAAATTCGAAAAAAGAGGGCCTTGTATTTAAACTTGAGGGGTCTACCAAAGGATTGAATAAATTAAGGGTTGAGAAAGAGTCTTTTGAAATTAAGGTTTAAGCTTTTATAAATGATTTTAAAAAATCAAATGCCCAATTTCAATCATTCTTTAAAGGATCTATAAAGTTGATAACATTATAGGTCTGCACAAATTAGATGGGACTAAAGGAGATGTAGGTGTCCTAGGACCAAAATCATATATACAACATAGGTTTTCTTCACCTAAAGTTCAAAATTTGAAACTTAGGTTTTCTCCCAAATTTGTTCCCACTTGTCATAATTATGGTGAGTTAGCTCATATTGGACCTAATTGTCATAAGCCCTTAATTAGAAACAACAAACAAGATCTAACTACTTATGTTGGATTCTTGACTAATCAAATGAGTCACTTGACTAAGTCAATGATTCAATGTACTGAAATTACATCTTCACCTAAGAAAGTTGGGGTCAAAAAGAGTGAACTCATAGATTAAAGTGATAATATTAGTTTCTTTGCTCGTATTGCTCTTCATAGCAAGGGCTTTTCTTTGCCTCATTGACTAGGCATTCAGGTGCATGTATTAGATTTATTCATAAAATTTACATATTTATTCATGTAATCTTTTTTTTTTTGTTCACTTATTTATTGTTTAAAAAAATGAAAAAATATTGAAAAGGGCAAAAAATATTTATAATATTTTTGGACATTTTAATTTGTGATCAAGTACCTATATAACTTAGAATAGTAAATAAAGAACTTACTTGGACTACTTGGTACTCCTTATTTCATGTACATTATGCACTGCATACATCAAACTCTTGTGAGTGGGTACAAAAAAAATTGTTGTAAAACTATCTTATACTTTTCTTCGTAGACTATATGACTAAAGTGGTTATGATGTAGGGTACCTTAATACCTAGTACCCTATAAGTCAACTCACTTTGGAGCCATCATCTAAAACTGAATACAAGGGTCATGTAGAAAGTTTAATAAAGAAGAGTATGCACATAAGATTTAAAAAATAAAAGAGAAAATATATTTGAGTGTGCTAACAAATAGGAGGAGAAAGAAACATGTATAAAATCAAATGAGCTTTTAATTTGAAAGGTCCTAGTAGCGTTAGGTTCGACTTTCATAATTTCAAGAATATATTCATTCATGAGTGACGTCTATGCATGTCATCTCTCATAAATTTAAGGTTTTGAGACTTGTTTATGTGAGTTTAATGACATTTTTCATACATGAATAGCTTATACAATTTATTCTATTTACGTTTAAAATAAGTTATGTGGTTAAAGTTTACTATTTAATAATTATAAATGTATTAAATTTTTTTCATATTTTATATTTAAAATATTCATGAAATAATGGTTGTCTTAAAAGAAAGAATTTTTTTATTCTCCTATCACATGTTTTGCATAATTTTGCTTATTTTTTATGTTCATATTGTTTTTAACTCATTACTCTTAGTTGTATTGATGTTTGTATTACTATTTTCCTTTATTTTCGTGACAAAAGGAGGAGAGATTAGTATTTATTTCGGAGAGTTGAGTATACGAGTTAGGGGGAGAAATTTTGAGAAATTTTTAAACAATTTTGTTTTGATATGATAATTGGATATAAGTTAGGGAAAGAAGTTGAGTAATATGAATGTTTGATCTAGCAATTTTTTTCATATTGATATTTTGTTTGATTTGGTGTTTTGTCTAATATCGATATCATGTTTTCAGTTGCTAGTTTTATTTTATTCTTTTCAATTTCTTTTTTTTTTTAACGTGGTACAATTGTTTCCATGTATTTCAGGAAACATGTTGATTTTGTTTTGACTTTGACTTTGAAATAAATGATTTGTTACGAAATGTCAAAGGGAGAGATAGTTAGGTCCAAATTATATATTTAGCAATTTCTAAATTTGTAATTGGCATTTTCCTTAGTTAAAATCATGTTTCATCTGAATTAAATTAGGAGTTAATTGTATTGTATTCAAAGTCAAAATAGGAGTAATGAAATTGTAATTAAAGTCAAAATAATTTGGGGTTGGTATTATAGTCCTTGGAGGAGTCAAAGATATCTAAGAAAATCACATATGATCAATGGAATGCAATTAGAAGTCATTTCAAATCACATATGATCAATGGGATGCAATTAGAAGTCTAATGAGTATCAAAGTGTTGCACAAGTTTTGCACCAAAATCCCAATCACAAGTTGCAATTCATTTTTATCATTAAAAACATTCAAATTTGAAAATTTCTACCTCTAGAGGAATTGTATGCCTTTGAGTTATTTTTCCAATGCATTTTGAATCATCTTAATCGGATATTTGGAGAGAAATTTATAATAAAAAGACTAACTGCTGCTCCGATGCCGCTTATCTATCGCTCGAGCGGTGTGGTTATTCAGTGAACAATAAAATTCAATTTTCAAGCTAATTTTCGGTTCCTTTTCATCCCAAATGCAACCCATTATAAATATGCACCTTATGAGACGTCTAAAATTGTGGTTAAACAATATTTTTATTATAGAAATCAGTCTTTGAATATTCTAACATCATTTCATTGATTCCTTGATTCTACCACAATATTATTTGTTCATTGTTCAACCCATATCATTAATATAGCCTTGTTGTAAGTCAAGAGTTTGTTCTTTAAAAGCCAAATACATATTCCAAAATCTCTTGCACCACCCTAAATTCAAAACATAAAAGATCATTTGGTCAAACACCAGAACAAAAATACCTTTGCCAATTAGACTTTAGAGTTCTAGAGTTTTGAGAGGAGACGCTTGGAGTTCTGGCGCTAAGGACGAGTTCTGTTGATCCACGCTGTGAGAAAAGTAGCTCAGAGTTCTCTGAAGTGTGGAAGTGAACAACCGAAGAGTTCCTCGGTGATTTCCAAGTTAGGTGTCAAGAGTCTACTACGATTTAACATTATCTTGACTAATTGTAAGTTAACTTGTTAGTGGATTTTACCGGCAAGTTTGGATGGAGGTTATATTTTATGCAGTTAGGGTGTTTCCTCCGTGATCATATTCGGTGTTATTTATTATTACTTTTGATCTAAATGTTTGTGATTGTTAAACACAGGAAATAATTGAATTAACTACCTTAATCATCTACAGACATTAACAAGTGATTTGTTTCTGGTTATTATTTTAATTTCGCATTTTGATCTAAACTATTTGGTCAATTTAAATTTCAACGAGAGACTTTCTCTTCTTCTTCTTCTTCTTAAGTAACGTAATTGTGAAACATGTATGCAGTAACTCAATCATTCGTGAAAATTTTGTAGTTTACTAACTAAGTTTGACCGTACGTGCAAGATAACTCTAATTAAAGCAACAATTCACTTTTAATTAGTTTATAGATGGTTAAGTATACAATTCAATTTTCCTAAGTTGAATTACCACATTTGTAATATTTGAAAAGCAATAAATAACACAAATATTAATGACGAATAAACCTAACCGGGTAAAAACTTGAGGATCAAGCTGCATTATAGACAATGTGGGTTACAAATCAATTCCAAACAAGTTCCACTAGCTATTGTAAATCCTACAACTCGGAAATCTGTTGTTCATTCCAGATTCACGATTTGCTATCATAGATACTATCTAACCAACCTGCTAAATCTTCTGATCTACTTTCTGTAGCTTCCAATATCCATTGTAAATTCCAGTGTTACAGTCTTCTACAAAGATTTGCTGTATCAGTCCTATAATATTCTCCACATGGCTCTTCTAATTGGATACCTAGGAATCACGTATTCCTGTTTTTCTTCCCGCGCTAGAATCCTTCCCTTAAAGTTTTAAGGAAGCCAGTTATTTTGGATTAACGAACTTTGATGTTTTCCCAAAACTCGATTGCTGGATCACAAGAATGATGTTGTTAAATCAATCAATGAATTGCCTCTTGGATCTCTCAAACAATGATATCAAAGTGTTTTGCAGTTGTAGAACAATGAAGCAACCCAATGAAATTCATCCCAGACATCTGCATTTATAGTTGGGGATGTTAAGGTGTTATGAGCCATGTAAAGCTCTTCAAAATCGCAATTAGGATTTCTCCGAATCTACCTGTCGCTCGAGTGAGAAGCTAGCGACACACTATCGCTCGAGTAGGAGCTCAGCGACAAGTGGGCGATATACATTCTGTTTTTGTCACTCAAGCAGTGTCTAGGCAATAGGCTAGCGAAATTGGGACACCGTATTTCTCCTCTTTTCATGCTCAAACCCTAGACCTCATAACCCAATTTATACAAATTGTACCCTAGGTCCTTGAGTTTTACAATGCATTAAAAATTAGTCCTTTTTGTCCGCAGAATCGCCAACCCTAAAAATCTAACAATTCGACTTCAATATGGAGTCAACAGTGCCAATATTGCAAGTGAGTTTAACACCGGTGATCTTGACGGAGTGTTAGTTGCCACTGTCATGTCAAATTTTGAGTACAAGGCAGTTATTGATTCTTCCTTGAGTAATAATTCTTAGTGGGAAATGATGAAGGTAACTAAAATTTTTAAATCTGAAAATCCGTTCGAATAAAATAGTCCTAATCTCATTGCAATAAATTATAGACACATTTGTCCATGTTGTTTCTGAACTAAGGAAATACTGCTTTCTGGAGTCAATTTCAAAAAATAAGAATTCTGACTTTCGGATAATGCTATATCTAAATGATTTTGATTATGGAACAAATCATTGCCAAGGAAATGCGACATATCTCTCATTAATCGAACTCATTAAGCTATTCTAATGTATATTTAATGATAATCAGAGCTTTGTGTCCAGGTTCTTTTCTAAGGTTCAAAGTGTTTTTGGCTTTTTCTATATTCTTCACATAATTTGTTACGCAAAAATGGCATTCTACAGATTT
This sequence comes from Fraxinus cuspidata, assembly GCA_903798385.1. Classification (NCBI taxonomy): domain Eukaryota; kingdom Viridiplantae; phylum Streptophyta; class Magnoliopsida; order Lamiales; family Oleaceae; genus Fraxinus; species Fraxinus cuspidata. Next base: position 8,541 of record CAIGRP010117840.1, read on the forward strand.
CTAGAGATTGATTCCCCTCTTCCTTAAATCCCTGCAGTTTTTTATACAATAATAAATAAAGCAAACAAAGTGACGTTTGCTCTTTCCTTTGTTTTATTCTTCGTTATAATGAAGCACTAAGGTGCATCATGTTAAAAATAACTATTATCTAAGAAGTAATTAAGCTTAGTTGACATACACTAAAGAGTAGAGGATTTGTAACGGTGGTGCTTATGTTTTTTTTTTTTTTTTTTCCTCTCCATATTTTGGCAGCATGGAGTGCAAACATACTTATGCGAAAAAGGTTATCATGCAATACATAAGGTCCAACAGTGCACGAAGCCAATGTCCTTTAGCGTATTCATTTTCTCTTTCTAAAATTACAGCATTGAAATCCGAGAAATATTCAGAAAGGAAAATTCTAACATTGGTCCCAACTTATTGTTCCAATAGCAAGTTTTCCCCCAACGTTTCCCTAAAAGTAGTGTAATGAGTCCTCCATTGATGGAAACTATACAAATCTTCGTAAAATTGTGCCATGGCTCTAGTGGTGACGTGTTATTCCAGATTTCTTGGCACTAACCTAAATGAAACAAAAACTAGCTACATACATTTGGATATGTGGGGACTATATGAAGACTAGACAAACTTTATCAATTTGTTTTGTTGTTGACTAAATCAATGGTATAAACTTTAGCATGTAAATGGCCCTTTTCTTACTATTGTATAATTGAAGAAACCGGAAACATACTAATAAATGTAAAATTTTCCTTGCAAGCCATCCTATCAGATCCAGAAAGTTTCCCATTTGTTGTTATTGGAAACAAGGTTGATGTGAATGTGGAAATAGCAGAGTGGTAATCTTCTTTTCCATCACTCTCCTTTAGAGTACTTTCATGTTTTTTCCCTTTATCTCAAGTCAAATAGTGGGTTGGACGGTAACATTTTTGTGCAAGTAACTAGAAAGCAGAATTTTGTAATCTGAACAATTTAAGTCAAGTAGAACTATAGCTGAATACCTAAAATATATATTGTTTGGTAAAATCCAACAAGCATACGAGATCGTTGACAAGTAATAATGTAGTGGGTGAATTTATCATCCTACAAGGAATAATGTTTAATTGTAGATTACTAGTTATTATTAACTCGATGAACAGTAACACAAAAGAGATATGTTTTTGTTATTACTCTAATTTAGACTACGAAAGCAATAAAATATTGGTTTTTATCGAATGACGAGATGAAGGTATTGGATTTCCGACCCACACATTCATGTGTAGTTCTAATTCTCGAATTATTTTAATTAGGATGATTAACGTGTTTATGACGACAATAATTCATTAATATTTAATATTCTTTTCCAAGATATACCAAACATATGCTTAACACGATCCGAACTTATTCCTAGTATGAATTCACATGCTAAGCAGTCATTTAATCATATGATTATCACACGTGATCGCACACGCCATAAATATTATTCATAATATCTATTACCCGTCTATTAAATATGCAGTGTTTTGCTTATTGTAAATCTTCCTACAAATAAGCAACATATTTATCTAAATGGTGTGCCTACATCAAAACAAACATAATAGATGCATATTCAATCACAACACAAGAATTAACTAAAAAACTATAAGTTTCTGAATTATAAGCTATAAATCAATAGTTTTGTCATCCATTCAATGCATAAAAGATTTAGCCTAGCATTGCCATATGAAAATTACATGAAAAGAAAAGAAACAACATCACCCGAGACTAAGAATGTAATTAAGAACATGAAAACTCCGATTCTTCGCTTGAAACTCGACCCCAAGCATGCAATTCCGCTTCTTGAATGTAGAAATCATTATTTCCTTGCTCAACTATGATAAAACTAGGGTCTCGTTGTTCTGGACATTCCTACTTATCCATATAGTGTAAAAAGATTGCATTCCATTATTACCGAAAAGAAATAAGGAAAACAGACTTTCTTTCCAACTTTACTCTAAAACGCACTCTTAGGCAAACCTAGGGCATACGCCTGGCTGGTTTGGTGAGTCTCCATTGGCCTCTAAATGAGTAGAGGCCCACACCTCGCGTGCAGGCGAAGGCGTCCAAGGTAATTTTTGGTCCTTCTTCAATTCTTTTCAGCTTCTTTCCCTATTTTCTTGTCTGATTGAATCCTAACATCTTCAAATCTTCGTTCTTCATTCTTAGCCAACTTCTAATATATTTTATTTTATATCTTGAACTTTGGATTTGTTTCAATTAAGCCCTTCTTTAGTTCGTTTTCTCCAATTGCACCAAAATCATCAATGTTCTCCTCCAAAACAATATTTACTTAGAATTAAGCTATATTTCGAAGAATTAATCACCAAATATTCTAATTTAACAACCCAAATAAGTGTATAAAATACACCTACCAATAAGGGAAATGTACATAATTAGATTGAGTTGGGGGATATGAAGAATTTTTTGAGGGATCTATATAATTGACAGCCTTCAACCAAGTCAAATAGCAAGTTCTACAGATTGGTTACTATAATAGTTGCACTATGGTTGTCAGTCTTTGATTGTTAAAGGATATAATTTTGACATAATGAAAATAAAAGAAATGAAACTATTGTTTACTCTTTCTTCATATTCATTTTCCTTTCATTTAACATATATAAACCATTTCAATAATTTTTAGTTCATTTGACGTCTTACAACCTGACTTCTTTCTCAAAATATAACTCATTCCATGAACAAAACTCATGCAAAATGTTATGATCGTCATCTCACGAAAATATTATATACAAATTATCATTCAATATTTTCATATAAAAGACTGCAGCCTTAGGAGAGTTCTTATCCAATTAAACAACAGTAACAAATGTCGACCACAGCAAAAGTGAAGCATAAAAGAATTTAATTCATTCATTCATTCAGCTGTTTGCATCAAGAGTTGTAAATTGTTTTTTCTTTCTCCTTTTTCTTATTATGCCCTAAAGCTAAAAGTATAAGATTTAACACATTCATCTAGTATGGAGCATGCTTGATATTAGAGGCAGGGCTTTGGGCTATTCTTGATGGGATTTTACTAGCTCGAGGGCTTGGTTTTTCAGCGATTTCGGTTGAGTCTGATTCTGTAGTGGCTATTCATTGTATCACTAAAGGAGGAGGACCATGGACTATTAAGGAAATACTCAGACGTATCACATATTTCATATCCTTCGACAAAGATACAGTTTCTCGAGAAGGAAATCAGGTTGCAGATGCTCTTGTTACTGATGTATATGGACCACTTGACCTACCACGACATATTAGGGTACTAGTACAAATTGACAAACATGGATTGCCCATTGCCCAGTGCCAGTGCCGTGCCAGAGTTTGATTTTTATTTTTACTTCCAATTCTCATTTTTGTCTTAATTTGCATTAGTTCTTACAACTATTACTCCTCGTTTACTGTTTTATTCTTCGTCGTTTATTTTTATTGTAAGGGAATTAATGCTTTCTCATTTATTGCTTTTATTATTTTTATGTAACCACCATATTCCTCCATCTCAAATGAGGGCATATTAACAAACTGTCAGAGGTACTGCCCTCCTTTATTAAAAAAAAAATGATTTTTATTTACTATTTATGCTATAATGGCTTTCTAATTCTCTTCACGCTACACAAAATCTTACTCACAAAGTAATTCATTGAATGCAATTTAACATATTATGTCCATATCTTTGATGAACAACAACTATAATTAACAGAGATGATAGGTATGACAATGAAATTTCATTACATTGTCTAAAATATCCTAACGTTTATATCTACCCAACAACCTTTATTCAATCAACACGCATATCATTCATCAATCCTTAACATTCCACACACTCATGAGTTTCAAAACAATGCATCATGTGCATCGCATGGGCAACGGACTAGTACTAATTATAGGTATGGATGTTGTTGACCTTAAAATTCTATAGTATCGCATGGTCAACAAATTTCACATTTTTTCTGTCAATGTTTATGTAACATGTAAAATTGGACACGACGTCAGAATGATCATGACTTTAACTCCGGCAGGATATGACAATCGTGAGCGCCTCAACACTCCAGTCAAACCTCGGAGAAAGAATATTATACTAAGAAAGAAGACACTAATTGTGAGTTTTTATACCAAGACGAAGAATTAATGTCCATGGAATACTTGATAGGTGGCCTTATCAAAGTGGAGTGTAGACCTTGTTGTGGTCTCTTGCTTCTCTTTTTCCGTAGCTGACTATCATGTGGTCTGCCTCACTGGTCGAGGCTTAATAATGGTCCCTGAAGTCTAGGAGTGAATATATAATTGTAGTCACCTTGGAGGCTAGGAGCTAACAAAGTAAGGAATAAGAAAATGTAAAAGGAGGCCTTATGATCTGCCTCCAAAATACAATCTAGCTATGGACAAACGAATACATTGTTGTGTTGAGGATTTTTTTAACATGCACAGTGTAAAATAAACTTTGATAGAAATTATACTTTTTGTAGATTCTGCAAACTCTTTAACTCATCTTGGAACATGAACAATTACGATCTTCAATTCGCAGCGTTCAAATTGTACAGCCTCCACTAAAAATCCACGCAGGGAACAAGAATGAGAGAATCAGAGTTTCACTTTTCTTGTGCTAGCAAGAATTATGTTCTGTTTAATTTTTCTGAAACCCTAATGGCTTGTTAATATAAGTCCAAGTAGGATTGGCCCATTTCTTAAATTAAAAGTTGGAAGCTTGTGATGTTGAAAGCTAGAAGTGTTGATTTAGATTTGGTTATCAATTTTAAGTAAATTCTTGATCTAAGTTTTTTTTGTTTTATACATGTGAATATCTAACAATTACCTCGAATTATTAAATTAATAAAATTTTGATTTTTCAGGAAATTGTTGTTCCGCATTAAAGAAAGTAGAGAACTCAAACAAGTTTTGGGGGGAAGAAGCCACAAAACAAAAAGAAGGAAAGGATGCTAAGTGTCCTCCATGTCCACATTGCAAAAGAAAATGCCATTCACCAAAGTGGTGTTGGTTCAGGAGTCCAATGCAGGTCTTGCAAGCAGTTTGGACATGTGGAGAAGGTGTGTAAAAATAAAAAGGAGAAGAAGGAGCTTTAGCAGGCAAAAGTAACCAAAGATCAAGCTGAAGAATATCTGTTTTCCGCCTTAAATTATACAACCAATAGCAGAATTAAGACTTGGCTACTTGACAGTGGTTGCACCCACCGTATGACTTCAAATTCAGATATTTTTGTGGAGATGAATAACGGCTATAGATCAAAAGTTAAAGTAGGAAATGGGAGTATATAGAGGTGAAAGGCATTGGCAAGGCCAGTTCAGACATCAATAGGTACTAAGCTCATTTTTGATATTTTGTATGTCCCAAATATTAACCAAAATCAGATAAGTGTTGGTCAATTAATTGAGAAGAACTACACCTTAATATTTAAGGATAGTAGTTGTACAATTTTGGATCAAAATAACGTGGACAGTAGAGATGAGGCATAGAAGTTTTCCATTGGAATGGAAAAATATGAATTTCCATGCCTTTTTCAGCATCGTGTTTGAATCTGAACTATGGCATAAACGTTTTGGGCATGTAAATTATATTTCACTCAAACATTTAAATGAACTATAGTTGGTTGAAAATATGCCAAGAGTATGTGATGCTGCCTGTGTTTGACATCTGCCAAAAGGGGAAACAAACCAAACTTCTTTTTCCAAAAAACGAGTCAAGGAGAGCTCAAAACAGACTTCAGTTCGATCATTCTGATGTCTGTCGACCTATGAGGACTTCAACTCTGAATGGTAGCAAATATTTTGTCATCTTTATTGAAGATTTAACAAGGATGTGTTGGGTTTACTTCCTTAAAATGAAGTCTGACGTTCCTGCAGTATTTTAGAAGTTTAGGAACCTGGTTGAGAATAAAAGTGACTGCAAAATCAAGGTCATTATGACTGATAACCTGGTTGAGAATGAAAGTGACTACAAAATCTAGGCCATTAGGACTCATAATATGAATGAATATGAAAGTAATCCGCTTGATAGATTTTGTAAGAATGTAGGGAGTAAACATCAGCTAACAATCCCTTACATACCTCAGCAAAATGGGGTCTGTGAAAGAAAGAAGAGGACAGCAATGGAAATGGGTTATAAAGTTTGTAATCCTCAAACCAACAAGGTTGTTTCCAATAGAGATGTTGAAGTTGATTAAAGTTCTTCATGGAATACCCTCGGTCTAAGATACTTATTTGCTGAGATTCCAAGACTAATTTTACAAAATAAAGATGCTGATAATGATGAAGAAGAAGTTAAGGATGAAGCTGAACCTGAGGGTAATCAAACTCAGAAAATGAAGTGATAAGAACCAGGTCACTTCAGGATATCTATGACATCTGCAATGCAGCAGTTCTAGAGCCTGCATCCTTCAATGAAGCAACTCATTCCTAAGATTGGATAGAAGTAATGAAGGAGGAGCTTAAGGCAATTGAAAATAATGACACTTGGATACTTGTTGAATTTACTTCCTTAAAATGAAGTCTGAAGTTCTTGTAGTATTTTTAGAGGTTTAAGAACCTGGTTGAGAATGAAATTGACTACAAAATCTAGGCCATTAGGACTCATAATATGAATGAATATGAAAGTAATCCGTTTGATAGATTTTGTAAGAATGTAGGGAGTAAACATCAGCTAACAATCCCTTACATACCTCAGCAAAATGGGGTCTGTGAAGGACAGCAATGGAAATGGGTTATAAAGTTTGTAATCCTCAAACCAACAAGGTTGTTTCCAATAGAGATGTTGAAGTTGATGAAAGTTCTTCATGGAACTGGGAGCCAGATTCTATGAATAAAC
>CAIGRP010117845.1:0-11958 GCA_903798385.1 Fraxinus cuspidata
CTTGACTACATACGTCTTGCATAGAATCTTGGTAAAGAAATTAAATACTGATGCAACTGATATATTTAATTGGAGATTCTATGAGTAGGAGATGAAGTAGGCATAATGCCTTACCTCAATAGGTGGAAAAAAGGTGGGTTAGGTTGAACTTCATTACCTCTTTAGCAAGGCATCAACACCTAATCATCTATGCCCTGTCTTTTTTTAAAAAGAATAAAGAGACCTTCAAATGCAAAGTCTATTTGAATCAAATCTCTTAATAATATTTTTGTCACCTATCATCATTTCAAGTGTTTAAAGTTTAATGTAACCAATGCTTAAGACAAATATTTTTTTTTTATATTTACGCTATTATATAGTCAACTATACTATGGCACGTGCATTGCACGTGCATCTTACTAGTAATTATATAAGGCTGTATTTTGAATTAAAGCCAGTTCATACATAACATATGTCAAACTATCATGGCTCATATAAAGTCTTATAATAAATTCTCATTTTTTATTTTAAACAAAGTGTAAGCACACAAAAAGAAAATAAAGACACAAGAAAAAAATCCAACAAACATAAGATATGCATCCAGTTAATGCAATAGATAAGTTTCTTATTTTTTTTGACGATTTATCACGATACAAGTAATTGAAGATATTTTTGGTCAAACAAATGTACATGCTTCTAATTTGAATTATCACCACTCTTAAGTTAGCAGGGTTTGTGTCTTAAAAGTAGAAGGTTTGTTTGAAGTTTGTGCAGCAATGACATTCAGTTCAGATTTCTTAGCCCATAATTGCTTGATTTTAAGTTGGTGAATTTAAACATGATTTCAGTCCATTTAAATGTGCTATCAGTTTATTTTACATGGGATTTTTTTGTCTAGTTCAAATAGTAAATATATAAAACGGTCTCTAAGATGACCAAATTTACCACAGCAAATGCAAGTAGAATAAGTACCAGAATTACATTGCACGACGCCTGCGAATCTTGTGGCTGATGGGAGCTGTTGAGTGTAACATGACATTTTTGCAGTCACATGAGTATGTTTTTGTAATCATCATTCACTGTTTTATAGTACATGGTTGGTAGTTTTTTTTTTTTTTAATTGTTGGCTAAGTATGGCTTTATGGAAAAGTTGTCAAATGTAAGACTTGTAGCAGGTAAAGTATGGAAGTCTAGTTGGTACTAAAAACCTTATTTTGTAAAGTTTATATAATGCAATGAAATGAACCAGCCGAACAGAACTTTGGTGATCTTTTCATTCTCTTTGTATTTTTTCTTCATATACTTTCATGGTATCAGAGCTTCATTGATCTTGGAAGGGATCAAGAAGAAGTAAAATAGCACCTGAAATAGATGAATTCAGCAACCAGTCAAGTTAATCTTAGTTGACAGGAAAGAAGATGGCTTTAACTGGCTTCTCAGCATCTCTGCCCTCTGCCTTCACTAGAGAAAACTACAATTTCTGGGCTGCAAAGGTGAAAGCCTACCTCAAAACTTATGATCTATGGGAGATAATTGAAATAGGAGTTGATCTTCCACTCTTGAGAGCAAACTCCACAGTTGCTTAAATCAAACAACATAGTGAGGATGTTGTAAAAAAGTTTAAAGCTCTCTCTTGCATCTAGTCAGCCATTTCAGATGCCATCTTCACACGAATAATGACTTGTGAGATAGCAAAAGAGGCCTGAGATAGACTCAAAGAGGAATTTCAAGGAAATGAACGGACGAGGCAGATGCAAGTACTCAATTTGAGAAGAGAGTTTGAGACTTTGAAAATGAAATAAACTGAGGTAGTGAAGGATTTTGCAGATAGGTTGATGAAGGTTGTAAATCAGATTAGGCTATTGAGAGATGATTTACCTAATAAAAGAGTAGTTGAAAAAGTCTTAATAAGCCTACCTGAAAAGTTTGAAGCCAAGATATCTTCACTGGAGGATTCTAGAGACCTGTCATCTATAACCTTGGCTGAGTTGGTTAATGCCTTGCAGGCAACTGAGCAAAGAAGGTTAATGAGGCAAGATGAGCAAACGGAAGGAGCTTTATTTGTTAAGGGTAAATACAAAGATCAAACGAGCCTTGGAATGAAGAAATTTCAGTCTGAAAAGAAGGAACTAGTGGAAACAAAGAGGATAAGTTTACACTTTGTCCTCATTGTAAAAGAAAGGGGCATTCACCCAAATGGTGCTGGTATAGGCCTGGAGTTTAGTGTAGATGTTGCAAACAATTTGGTCATGTTGAAAAGGTGTACAAAAACAAAAGGGGGAAGCAACCTCAGCAGCAATAAAAAATGGTAGAAAAACAGGATGAAATGCTAGAGGAGCATCCGTTCTCAGCTATCAAGGCCTACAACAAGGTTGAAATCCGGTTATTGGACAGTGGTTGCACTTACCACATGATCGCAGACTCCAGCATCTTTGTTGAGTTGAATAAAGCCTACATGTCCAGAGTTAAAGTGGAAAATGAGATTAGTGAAAGGCATATGGGTGATTGTTGTTCAGACTTCAACAGGTATTAAACATATACATAATGTTTTATATGTACCTGAGATAGATCAAAACCTAGTTAGTGTAAGGCAATTGCTAGAGAAAAATTATGTCTTGATGTTTTAAGATAAAGCCTGCACTATACTAGATGGAAATGGACATGAGTTAATGACGGTTCAAATGGAGAATAGAAGCTTTCCTATAGATTGGAAAAATATTACTACACATGCATGTCTGGCTGAAGAAAGTGAGTCTTCTTTATGGCATAGACGATTTGGTCATGCTAGCCATACTTCACTTAGGCAAATGTATGATTTTAACATTGTTGAAAACTTGCCAATCATTGATGATACTTGTGTCTGTGATGTTTGTCAACTTGGAAAGCAAACGAGATTGCCATTCCTTAAGAACCAATCAAGAAGGGCTGTCAATAAGCTTAAGTTAGTGCACTCAGATGTCTGTGGTCCAATAAAAATCACCACACTGAATGGCAGCAGATACTTCATCTTCTTCATTGATGATTTAACCAGAATGTGTTGGGTTTACTTTTTGAAAGCTAAATCAGAAGTTGACTTTCCTATAGATTGAAACTAAGTACAGTTGTGGACAATTTGACAATTTTTATAAAGCTGAAGGTGTTAAACATCAGTTAACCATTCCCTATTCTCCTCGATAGAATGGAGTCAGTGAGAGGAAAAATAGAACTGTAATGGAGATGGCCAGGTGTTTGTTGATCAAGAAAAATGTTCCCAAGGAGTTCTGGCCTGACGCAGTTAACACTGCTGTTCATCTCCTCAATTGTTTTCCCACAAAATCATTGGAGAATAAAACTCCATATGAAGCTTCGAATTATGTCAAACCAGATATCTCATATTTGAAGGTGTTTGGGAGTTTTTGTTACACTCACATTTTTTATGCAAAGAGAGATGAGCTAAGTGAAAAGGCTGAAGTTGGGATATTAGTTGGATATTGTAATAATGCCAAGGGATATATGATGTTCAATCCTCAGTCAAAGAAGGTAGTCTTCAGCAGGGATCTTAAAGTGGATGAAAATGCGATATGGAGTTGGGAAGATAGTTCACATGTCAAAGCAAAAATAAATAATTTGATTTCTCAAAACAGAGATGAAGAAATCAGTAAAGATGAGGTGGAACCTGATGATGATTCAGATACAGACAATGGCAGAGTAAAGATGAGGCCTTTAGTAGACATTTATGCAAGTTGAAATGCTGCAACTGTAGAGCCTGCCAGCTTTATTGAAGCAGCCAAGTCATCAGATTGGATGGTTGCAATGGATGAAGATATTAGAATGAGAGAAAATAATAACACTTGGGAATTGACTGACCGACCACTGAATAAGCAAGTGATTGTGGTTAAATGGGTGTATAAAACGAAGTTAAACCCGGATGGATCTATCAACAAGCTGAAAGCAAGACTAGTTGTCAAGGGTTATGCTAAGAAGTATGGAGTAGATTTCATAGATACCTTTGCTCCAGTTGCAAGGTATGAAACAATAAATTGCTAATGGAAATGACTGCTAAAAAAGGTTGGAAGATCTTTCAATTAGATGTGAAATCAACATTCTTAAATGGCTACTTAAATGAAAATATCTTCATTGAACAACCTGAAGGTTTCATGGTTGATAGAAAGGAGGACAAAGTATATCTCTAAAGAAAGCATTATATGGATTAAGACAGGCTCCAAAGGCCAGGTACAGTAGAATCGATGAGTATCTAACCTGCCTTGGTTTTATTAAAAGCTTGAATGAACAAACTTTGTATGTGAAGGAGGAGAAAAAAGATCTGGTTATCATTTCCTTATTTGTGGATGATCTGTTAATCACAGGCAGCAATTATGCATTGATTGAAGGTGTGATGAATGATCTAAAGAAGGCATTTGAAATGACAGACTTGGGGGAGATGCAATACTTTCTTGGCATGGAAATTAGTCGGTCTGATCTGGGAATTTTCATATGTCAAAAGAAATATGCTAAGGAGATACTGAAGAAGTTCAACATGGAAAATTGCAAACCTGTAGCCACCCCCACTGATTCAGAATGCAAAATTGCTGAAGGATGATGATGCCAAGAAGATAGATGCAAAAGTCTATAGAAGTATTGTTGGCTGTCTACTCTATCTTACTGCAACCAGACCTGATGTTACATATGCTGCAAATATTCTATCAAGGTTCAGAGAAGAGCCAAGTGGGTTATATTTTCAAGTAGCCAAGAGAGTTCTAAGATACATCAAGGGAACAGAAGACTTAGAAATTTGGTTCAGAAGGTCTGAAAATTGAAATTTAATTGGCTTCACAGACAGTGATTAGGCAGGGTGTCCTAAGGATATGAAGAGCAAATCTGGATATATATTCTACTTGGGATCAAAGTATCATTTGTTGGAACTCGATGAAGCAAAAGACAATGGCTCAATCAATAGCTGAAGCTGAATACATTGCTGCATCAGAGGCCGCTAATCAAGCTGTTTGGCTAAGGAAAGTACTGGAAGATTTAAAGCATAAACAAGATGAAGCTACTATCATTTATTATGACAACCAGTTTGCAGTAGCAATGGTTAGGAACCCTGTGTTTCATGGAAGAACCAAACACATTAAGATTAAGTATCATTCAATCAGAGAGGCGCAAGAAAGGAAAGAGATTGAACTGTTGCATTGCAAATCAGATGAACAACTTGCTGATATATTAACAAAGTCATTAGGCAAAGGGAAGTTCGAATTACTAAGAGATCGCCTTGGTGTTTCCAACAAAAATGTTAAGGAGGAATGTTGAGTGTAGCATGACATTTTTTCTGTCACATAAGTATGTTTTTGTAATCATCATTCACTGTTTTATAGTATATGGTTGGTAGTGTTTTTTTTTTTTTTTTTGAATTGTAGGCTAAGTATGGCTTTATGGAAAAGCCGTCAAATGTAAGACTTGTAGTGGTAAAGTATGGAAGTCTAGTTGGTACTAAAAACCATTTTTTGTAAAGTTTATATAATGCAATGAAATGAACCAGCCGAGCAGAACTTTGGTGATCTTTTCGTTCTCTTTGTATTTTTTCATATTCAAATGTTCTTGTGTTTTTCATGACAATTTTCAGGAACTATGCTGGTTTTGATAATTTCAGTAGCAGCAGCTACAAACACTTGTTGATTTTAAGTAGAACTTTTAGAATACTCCTATTTCTTTCTGCTTGTCGATCTTCCAACATGTGTCTCGATCTTATGATATATGTTGAGTTAATAAGTGTGCTGTTTTTTGGATTTACAGGGAAGTTCAGTGTTTTGTTCGATCTGCAATGTCTAAACATACTGTCCAAGTATTTTCTTCATCCAATGATTCTTCCTCCATGTCATCTTCATCGTCACTCCAAGTAGGATTCATGGCTCTCCTTTCCCGTCATTTTTTTATTTGCAAGTTCCATGGTTGAGATTTTTAATTTTGTGCACTTGACACTTTTGGTTCCTTCATGGACATTTTTTATGATTGTTCAAGCATTTTTTGTATCCTTGCAATAGAATCAGAAGTGAATGGTTAGCATCAAGTATGACACTAACACAAATAGAATTCCAGTCTCATTGATTTAAACCACATGTACTTAAATCACTTATATTCAAACAGCCCGTGTTCCAATCAATAGATTCGAGACCTGACCACTATCAGTATCATTAGGTTGTGTCTTACTAAGGTGAATAGAGAACCATACACTTGCATCAATAGATTCCAGAAAAATCCTCATTATTATTTTTCAACACTCATAGTTGATACCATCTAACAAAGGAGGTTTATCCACAACTTAAATAAACTCCATTTCCTAGATCAGCGAATGAACCCGCTTTGATACCACTAGTATCGAGTTTCAATCATCTTATTTAAAAATCAGTTAGTGTTTAATGAATGCAGGCTAAACTTTTTATGACACACGATCACCATAGCTTAAGTGACTAAATCAATGTGCTTAAGAACACAGTTTTGTTGCTCTCTAGCAATCACTCTCTCGATGTGAGATTCATGTGACTTAAACCCATGACTCGAACTGTGATACCAATTGTAAGATTGGATTTCTATAATCTTACCTGAAAATCAATTAATGTCAAGTGAAAACATGCTAAACCTTTTATGACATTCAATTATCATCTTTGAGTGATCCAACACATGTACTTAAGAGCTATCTTGTTGCACTCCAACATTTACAAATGTTGTTGGAAAGTGATACTTGCATTGGGTTCTTTTGTTTAGCTAAATATTGTTTATTAATGTTATTTAATAGTAGTACATTAACTCTTACAGTATATAATGCTTCACGAAGATACTGATGTATTTTTCTTATCTTACTTTCCAAGATTGCGATTACCTCAAGTACCCCAACCAATGGTTCCTCGTTAAAGTTAATGCACGTCTAAGACTAAAATTTTAAATATCTTGTCTGGAAAATTGTCCATCGAAGATATTTGAGACATGCTTTGATCATTTTGTAGATGCACAAGAAATTGTATTAAGCCCTTATTTAGTGGGGATTAAAATCAATTTTTTTAGTATATTTTGATAAAAGTTGATGAGATGCGTGGTTGAAAAGTTGTAGATTTCATGAAATATGCGGTTAAAATTCATTGTTAATTTTGACTTAAATTTAAATCTACATGTAGATAATGTACTCTCATTTGTAACTGAAAAATGCTCATATTATACGGATTGTTATCCGAATGGTTTAAATGTCAAGTATAATTCATCTTGTTTAAATTGGGAATAATCTCTTTTTTTTTTTCTCACAACTAGTAAATTTCAATTTCTATAGATAATCTAAAGTAGACATATAATTATCCCAGCATCTCTATTGTTTTTACTAAGAAAAATGTAGGGCTTAAATATAATGGAAGTAGAAAATAGATTTACCAAAAATACCAATATTCAGTAACACCAAGTAGTATATTATCACATAGGGCTCAGAATCAAAATCATTGTATCCTTATGTACAAGAAATCACCACAAAGACTCAAACCCTAAATAAAATCGACACAACAGCTACTACAATGGACCAAGATCAAACGACTGATCAAACACCTCCAAAACCCTCAACCGAAGACTCACTATGAGTTAAATCACAAAGATCAAAGTACAAAATAAGAAGTTTTAAATTACATACAGAATTAGAAAAGAGGGAATGAAAGAGACGAAGTCACAGAGATCCAGAAACTTCGAATAGAAACAGAGCAGAATGAATTCATCAATAAAATGACGGTCCAAGCCACATAATATACACAAAGCTATCACCGTTGATCCAACTCAAAATCAATGGTCCAGAGCAGCACACTTATCAATTAAATGGGATTAGGTTTTGGGCCAATTTCTTGTGTTATTGGGCAATGGTCAATTTTCCAACAAACGGGCCGAGCCCGTTTCATCATTGCCCTATGGTTGAATATGCAAATGTCAATAATGGCATCACAATCCAACAAAAAAGACAACTAAAAATATCCATGAAATAATTTAACCACACATATAACAAAATAAGTATTTATAAACGATCCTTATAGTCGGGGTGACATTTTGAAAAATGAGACTTTTTTTTTTCTAGAGTAGCAACTAAAGTTTATAAAATTATAAAAATATTTCAACATGTTTCAGAGGGTGGATTGGACACAACATGACTATAAAACAAAGTTAAAAATGATTTCCACAAGAATGCATCTTTCTCTTAAAATAGAAAATTTAATTGATTGATAATTATTCTCCTCTGCTTTGAAAGACCTTACTACCTATTATCATAATTTTATTGTTGTGCCACATTTTAATTACCTTAAGATCTTTAATTCTTATTCATCGTAGTAGTTATGCCTCTCTAACTTCCGTTAATTCTTACTTTCATACTTTTATTAGAATAAAATTATTTGTACAATGATTGTTGACAATTTTGGTTGACAATTCATGTATTGTCAAGATATGTGTAATTGTTTTTAAAATGGTTGATATAAATTTTGCCAAGTCATGATTATTAACAAAATTTGCAAATCATAGCTGACATGTAACATGGCTGCTTTTATTAACCAACACATTTTGTCATTTTCAATGATTTTTATCAAATATTTTTCTGTTTGGATGCTTTGAATTTTGAAACCAAAAAATAAATAAAAATTGTCAAATATATTGAGAAGTTTAAATGTAATAAAAATTTGATAAAATTAATAAAAACTTTAGCCCATCTTTGGCCCCAATTTTTTTTTTAAAACTTATTTGCAACCTACATTTTATGGTATTCATAATTTTTATCAACTTTTAACCATATATTTTATCATTAATTTTTATTCAAATCTGATTTT
The DNA here is from genome assembly GCA_903798385.1 of Fraxinus cuspidata. Lineage (NCBI taxonomy): Eukaryota > Viridiplantae > Streptophyta > Magnoliopsida > Lamiales > Oleaceae > Fraxinus > Fraxinus cuspidata. The sequence goes on from CAIGRP010117845.1 coordinate 8,796, forward strand.
AGCAAAATCAAACAGTGGCTTAATGTTAGCCTTCGTTTGATTCTTATTTTCTAAAATTCATTTCAACTACATATTTCATAAATTTACAAATTTTTAGTTACATATTTTATTAATTTTTATTAACATATACTATAAGCCCATGTTTGACAGTCATTTTTTTTTTTACTAAAACTAACGTTTTAAATAGTAATTTTTAGAAGAACATGTGATTAAAAAGTAGAGAAATGTTTGATTTTGTGTAGAAATTTTTACTATATGAATATGTAATTGAAAAAAAGTATATAGAAAAAAAAAAAGAATCTTCAAGTAATGGTTGTCAATTAGGGGCTAAATTTGAATTTTAACTTAATTAAAGAAGGGCTGTGATAGACTCACCCCACTGTGAAGTGCTACTGTCGGTACTCCTGTTGAATCTGCAGTGGCTCAAATGACAATTTAGATGATTGATACAATATTAGAAGTTAGCTACTGTAATTGAAGGGAACTATCGTATGCAAATATGGAATGAGGAATGATTTTATTCATAGATTGAATGAACAAAAAGTGATTAACAAGTTCTAGGCTATTAGAGAGGCCGGTCTCTCCTCCCCTTTTCTCTTCTTAATTGACTATACAATTTTTCATATCCCACAGCTCCCCTTTCTCTCCATATTTATTCAGTTAGACTCCAGGAAATTACTCTTTTACCCCTATATAACTAACTTCTGCTGACTTGGTAGTCTCCTTTTTCCTTCTGACATACGTGAATCGGATAGGAGGGATTTGATGTCTATCATTACTCACCGCCCCGAAATCCACCTTGTCATCAAGGTGGAAGGAAGGAAATTGTTGTCTGACTGTTTCAAAAGGTTCCCAGGTTGCTTCAAACTCCGGCAAATTCTTCCACTTGATTAAAATATCCGGACCTCCCGTCGCCGTATCAGCATTCGGACGAACTCCCAAGACAGACTCTGGTTCCAAAATAAACTCTCCAGTTGCTGACAACTGAGGAGGTAGGGATGAAACTGGCTGCAATTCACCTACGGCCTTGCGGAGCTGAGAGACATGAAAAATCGGGTGGATAGCAGCTGTAGGTGGGAGTTTCAGTCTGTACGCGACCCGACCAACCTGTGACTCCACCTCGAATGGTCCAAAGTACCTTGGGGAAAGCTTCGCAAAAGGGCTTGTCGCCACAGATTTCTGACGGAAAGGGCGGAGCTTGAGATAGACCAAGTCCCCCCACCACAAACTGAATGTCACGACGATGACCATCTGCGGTTTCCTTCATTCGCAACTGAGCCCTACCTAGCTGCACCTTAAGTTCCTTTAGGGCTTCATCACGGTCGAGTAACAACTGTTCTACAGAAGAGTTCACTGACATTCCTTTTTCAAAGGCGAGAATCTGAGGATGCTCTCGGCCATACACGATCTGAAAGGGAGTGTGCTTGGTCGAAGTGTGGAAAGAGGTATTATACCAAAATTCAGCCCAATGTAGATATTGAGTCCACACTCGGGGTCTGCTTGATGCAAAACACTGCAAATACGTTTCCAAACATCTATTCACAACCTCCGTTTTCCCATCGGTTTGGGGATGATAGGCGGTGCTGTGTTTTAGGGCAGTTCCTTGAGCTTTGAAAAGAGATGTCTAGAAAGTACTCATAAAAATCCTGTCCCTATCTGAAATTATGGAGTGAGGCATGCCATGCAGCTGCACCACCTCACAAATAAACACCTCAGCAACAATTGGAGCGGTAAACGGATGCTTTAACCCAATGAACTGTCCGTATTTACTCAACCGATCTACGACGACCAAGATGGTATCAACTCCACCCGACCGAGGCAAGCCCTCAATAAAATCCATTGAAACATCCTCCCAAACTAACTCCGGTATCGGCAACAGCTTTAGAAGCCCTCCCGAGGATAATGCCTCATATTTATGTCATTGGCATACCGCATACTTCGCCACATAGTCCCTTACTTTATTTTTCATCCCTGTCCAATAGACTTCTCTAGAGATGCGTTTGTAAGTTTTAAGAACCCCGGAATGACCCCCTACCTTGGTGTCATGACATTCCTGCAACAAGAAAGTCACAAAAGGCGAATTACTGGGCAAAACCACCTTCCCATGATAACATAAGAGCCCATCCACTAATGCATATCCCGACCGTGTATTTATGCCCTCTTGCAGGTCCCTGACCAATTTACCCAGTATACCATCTGCGACCACCTCTTTCTTAATATCATCCAGCTGGAGGACTTTAGGGATGGTGAGAGTAATACAATTAATTGTTGGCTGAATTCTGGAAAGGGCATCAGCCGCCTTGTTCTCCAATCCAGGACGATATTGAGTGTCGAAATGAAATCCCATCAACTTAGTAAGCCACTTCTGATGATCTTCACTCACCAATCACTGTTCTAATAAGAATTTCAAACTCCGTTGGTCTGTTCGTACCACAAAATGGCGGCCCAATAAGTAATGACGCCACTTTTGAATAGCAAAAACCACAGCCATTAATTCCCTCTCATAAATCGAAAGTTGTCTGACACGCTGTGGAAGGACTCTGCTGAAGTAAGCAACAGGATGGCTGTCCTGCATTAAGACCGCCCCCAAACCGTGACCGGAAGCATCAGTCTCAATTACAAACTGCTTAGAGAAATCGGGTAGTGTGAGCACTGGAACACTGGTCATGGCAGCCTTGAGATTCTGAAATGCTAATTCAGTACCGTCGTTCCATTGGAATTTGTCTTTCTTAAGCAGCTCAGTTAAGGGCTACGCGATCTTGGCATAACCCGACACAAATCGCCGGTAGTACCCGGTGAGTCCCAAAAAACCTCGAAGCTCCTTGAGAGTACGCGGACTGGGCCAATTAACCATGGCTTCAACTTTGGACTGGTCAGCTGCGACCCCTTTCGCGGTAATCACATGGTCGAGATACTCTACTTCCGCTTGCCCGAACAAACACTTCTTCTCATTGGTGTACAACTTATGTTCACTCAAAACCCCAAGTACTACACCTAGATGATGGAGGTGCTCCTCAAGGGATTGACTGTAGATCAAAATGTCATCAAAATTTACATGGACGAACTTCCGTAAGTGAGGTCGAAAAATCTCATTCAACAGATGCTGGAAAGTGGCGGGGCATTCGATAATCCAAAGGCCATGACTAGGAATTCATAGTGACCT
>CAIGRP010117859.1:0-21184 GCA_903798385.1 Fraxinus cuspidata
GGGGACGTTATGCGCTAATTACCTTATTCTGGTTCATTAGTGCTTAGCACTCGTTTATATTGTAATGATCGAGCACTCGTTTATGCGACATTGATCTCATTGTCACATAAACAAGTACAAAGTATTAATGAAATCGATAACAATATCCATCCTTGTTGGGGTCTTGGTGAGGTTTGAAAACCCAAGAATAACTAATCAAAAGATGATGAATTGATTTTTAAAATTTTTTAAAAAAATAAACTTAAATCGAGTAAATTCAGAACATGTTGATCAATAATCGTAAACATATAAAAGTAAGTAGATCAATCAAATAATAAATATAAATAAAATAATGATAAGGAAAATGGTAGAGAAGATGCAAACGATATAGTTGTGGAGGTTCAATCCCAAACAATGATTTATGTCCTCCGTTACCAAGCTCTCCGACACGAGTAATGTCGTTTCACTATATTGATTGACTTATGGTGCAATTCAACAATTTACAATATTTTTGTGACTTACAAATAAGGAACACTGATCCTTAGTACGTTTACATTTGAACTAAAAAATTTAGGGACCGTTCTCTTTGTGTTTCAGTTTTGTGTTTTGAATTCATTTTGTGTTTTGAGTGTTCATTTTGAGATTTTTGAAAATGTGTTCTTTTTGACATTTTGAAAAATTGTTTTGAAAACGCCAAAAACGAGTTTTGAAAATTTTGACTTGATTATAACTGAAAAATTATTTTGAAAACACCCAAAACGCGTTTTGAAAATTTTGACTTGATTATAACTGAAAACACTCAAAACGACAAATTTGTCGTTTTGTGTTTTCTTTGTAAATTTTTAACTTGTTTTCAAAAACGCGTTTTTGAAAATGAGAAAGAGAACGCGTTTTTACTGTTTTGGAAAATCGAAAACAGAAAACGGTTTGAAAATGATAAAAATAACAGGCTCTTAGGATTTGATATTGTTTTGAAATTTGGCTCTTAGGCGCTTTTCTTTATCTTTCATTGACATTTTGTCTTTTAAGATCTTTTGACAACGATCGATCAATTTATAATTGGATGTTTTGAAGATTGTAATTACTTTAAATTCAATTATTAGTGAACAAGATTAATTTATTTTTTATAATCAAATGTTTAAAGTTATATAGTCTACATGGTTTAATTGGGAGATTATTATTAATTAATGATAAAGCAAATTGGACCTATTCCACCTAGTGGCTTTGATTTTTTGACTAAGTTACAACCACATTATTTGGATAAAGCCTCTCTTGTCATACACAATTGTCATCACACATACTTGTTTATTTCAGCTTACAATGAACAAAAAGTATGACCCTTTTTCATTTATTCGATGCACGTTAGAAACAATATCAATGAGAAAAAATAAATGTTTACTTCATTCGTCACGTCTTTCTTATACTTCAAGACAATGAGAGACGAAGAAAATCCACACAAAAATTTTGTTATAAGTAAATTAGAAAAAAAAATTTTTTTTTTTTTTTCTGGAATAATATATTTTCGGGGGCAGGACTTAGGAGAAACAGCTTGCATTCTCTATGCTGAGAGACGTATGGAATCTTGATTTTAGCATTTAGCAAATTCTCTTTCCAGTAGTAAAGACTTTTCAATGAGACCAAGTCAATAAAAGGCTTTCTCACTATTTTTCTTTTTTTCTTTCTCATTTTTTTTTATTTTGGGCTAAAAATGGTACTCGATAATGTCATCACTCTCTTACTTTTGCGCGAATTTCAAACTATCTAGGCATTATCAACAAATTGACCATAAATTTTTAGTCCAAAATTTTTCTTCAATTTAGCCTAAATTTGCCCCGGGTAATAATTTAATATAAGCACATTATAATCATTTTGATGACTAAATTGACACATTTAAGAAATTTTTTGATGTATTGAAACATTCACATGAAACTTTGAAATAATATTAATAACGACTAACATGTATAATTGAGTAAAATGTTATCAAATAGAATAATTTTAATAAATAACAACGATATGTTTCTTTATAACACCAGGGAGGATCACGAGAGAGAGAGAGAGAGATTCAAAAGAGTGGTAGATTTGTAACACTTTTTTTAAATTTTAAACTATGATTTTTAACGTAGATTCTCCAAAATAAATAGATCAATAGTTGAAAAAAGCAATAAATCCTTGGAATGCGTGGATAAATTTGAAAAAAACTTTCTCAAACATGACTTAACACTTGTTTGGTATCCATTATTTCAAAAATTCATTTTTCTTTTTTTTTTTTTCAATCACACATTCTCTATCAAATTACTATTTCAAAATGTATTTTTTGAAAAAAGAAAAAAAGAGAGGGGCTCAAACATGGCTTTAATTGTTAATTTATTAGAATTTTTAAATTAAAAAAAAAAAAAGAAGAATTTTGGAGTTAATGAAAACGAAATCCAATGATCTTGTGCTGTCACGTACCCATTCGGACCAAGTCGCCGACATCAGTGATTCGTATGTTCCAAGGTTGAGTGACATCAACACAGGTTGAGTGACATCAACACGACAGTGGCAATTTCTAAGCTCACTCGCTTTTGAAACGTGTCGCTTGAACTTGTCATCATAGAGGAAATTACATGAAATGGCCCCCAACTTATTGTTTTACTAGCTGGCTGATCCTTAACCTTCCTACAAAAGCCAATAGAAGGGGCATGAGTATTCAATTATAATCAGTTTAAATTATAAATACGTAGAAACAAGTAGTGGATAATTGAGTTTCATTCGTGAAAATAGTATCGATGAAAAATAATTTTGATCAATCATAAACAAATTATGCCCTGTTTGGCCCCTATTAAATAAAAATTCAAATTTTTCAATAAAATAATATTACACGTAAACATAAAAAAATTTCCTTCTTTTTTAACAACACATCCTCCAAAAAATTACTATTACCCTCATTATGATGGTGATTGGTGGAGATTAAAATTATATTTTTAGTAAATTTTGATAGAAGTTTTTTAAATGTATGGTTAAAAAGTTGTGGGACCCATGAAAGATATGGTTGATATTGTTTGACTTTGACTTGAACTAAAATTTGATTTTAATCCGACCGAAATAATGGAGCTCAAACAGGGGTTACAGCAGTGCCAATCAAGCTTTAAATATTATGCATAATGAACATTTAAAACCTAACATATTACTTTGTGACCAACTTGATAATAGAGTAATATATAAGCGTCTAAGCATGCAATTTATCTTAGTAATAAAAGAAACTATGAAAACGGCAAAGTTAATGGAATTTGCTAACTAGTTCAGTGCAAATTGTGTAGTGTTTGCAAGTTGGTTATGAAGACGGAATCAGTTTTCAATTCAATAGGGACGTAGGATCGATCCTACAATTTTTGAGACAAATATAAATTTGAAGTTGTGGACGATAAATTATTATGAAGGCCCTAAATATATATATTTTTTTACAAACTTAATCATCTCTTTAACATCAGCAGTAGCCGATTCAAACAAAATTTCTTTATAGCTTTTCAAAAACGAAAGGAACCTTTTAAAATAAATAACTTTTTTTTAAATTTCAGAAAAATTAATTTAAAAATTTTAAAAACTTATCAAAAAACTATAAGAGAAATTTCTCTAGATTTTTATTTTATTTATTTATTTTGCATTGATTTTGTTCAAAAATTTTGTAGATAACAAAACAACAAAATATAGCACTTGGTAATAGTTTAAATCGTTCATATAAATTGATTACCGTTAGCTCAGATGTAATTGTCCAAGTGATTTGGGCATCTTCTTTATTCCCTGTTTAACTATCGTACTTTTCAAAAATAGAGTTTTGAATAGTGATTTCTAGAAAAATATGTGGTTAGAAAGTATGAAAGTGTTTATGGTTTACGTGTAGAATATTTTATTGTGTGAATGTGTAGTTGAAAATGAGTATGTATAAAAAAGAGTTTAAAAAGTATGCTTGCCAAACAGAGACTTAGTTCTTGTGCGTTTTGTCAATTTTTTTAAGGGAAAAATTTACAAGTCAGGCTTTAATATAGACAATTCAATTTTCATTTTTAAGTTTCAAAATTTAAAACTCAAGTATTAATTAATTTATTAAATATATTTTTTTATTAATTAAATATATTAAGGTCATATTTTTAGGTTACAAATAACCAAATAATTGGTCAAATATACCAAATAGTGGGTCGCCTTACCACCAACACTATTGCCACTGCCATCACACCACCACCACCCACAAAATCGTCACCACCGAATCCAATTCACCGCCAACAAAAACCACGACAACTACTACTATCAGATCTTCAGACACCAACCACCACCAAGCACCATTATAATATTCCACCACCACCACCACAGCCACTACTATTGCAGTACCACTACCACTACCACTATAACCACTGACAACCCAACAACCAAACCAATTACCAACGACCAAACCAACCAAACAATCACATTGACCCTTCATCGCCACTGCACATCGAGATCCAATCACTATCATCATCGGTATCACATACAAAGATCCAACCACTATAGTCTTCGGCGTCATATTTTATCGAGGAAGCTTCGATTAGTGGTTGTCTGCGGCAGCATATCCAAGCACAACATGTGCTACAATGCTCACATGACGCTTCGTTCTGACTCTTTGCCATCGCGGTGTTGCGAGCAATGCTCGCATGGCACTTCAATCAACGCTGCAGCGTCGAGTGCTGTGGCAAAGCGTCAGAACTAAGCTTCCCTTGAGCATGAGAAGGGATAAGAGAGCGTCGACAACGATCGCTTCTCTCAGGAAACTTCGCGTCGACTGTTGCATCAGTTCGACGACAAAGAGAAGGGAGATGGCGAATGGATAGGAGGGAGGGAGAGAGAGGTATTAAAATTGGGGATGGGATGGTTGTGAGGTTGATGTTGAATTGTAGATTAATTTTAATTTTAATTAATCACTTGAATTGTGAATAAATAAACATCATCTCCTATAAGAAATAATTCCATTGATTTAAAGCTAGTCTGAAACAGAACCAATAGAGGATTAGTGGGTGAGTTAAATATTGACAAAGAAATTATTCTTATTATTTTAATTTTTACAAGGTAGATGGGCCCCTTTGCCAAAAAAATAAAATATGTATTTAATAATTATATTACACCCTTGTTAACTTTGGATAATTGGTTGTAACGACTTTTTCTTATTACTGGCCGCAAATTTATTATTGAAAATGTAACCTGCTTATTTCTTGTATGATTATAAAATAAGAATCACGATAGGTACAATTATGGACGACAATTTTATTTACAAAATATCACGAGATATGCTGTCATTGGACAGTTTAAACAAAAATGTTTTTTTTGCATTCAATATTTTTTTGTCAACACACCAATTGTCAAGCAAGTTGTCATCCATGATTGTACAAATAATATTATTGATAAACTAACTCGCATCATTTTCCGTTTATATTTTGCCATCGTCAAAAATTTTCCACGAATAGGGGAGGGCAATAGGGCAAGCTTTCTTGATGGGGGCAGGGAACCCATCCCGTCTAGGAGCATGGCAGTGCGTGGCGGGAGCGGGAAAATTTCATCACCCTATGTCACATACATCAGGCAATCCTATTTACATAAATAAACGTAGGCTATAATTTAACCTAGTATCCTTATTTCTTTAGTGCAGACAAGATTTAAATTTAGAATCCTGTTATCTGATATCATATTGAGCTATTTCATTCGAAATTTTAAACTTTTAAAATATGTATTTTATTTTATGTATTTTTTATTTTCAACCCACAGAGATAATATTTTTGTTAAAACTGCGATAAGTGAACAATTTTTCGGGCGGCCGACCATGACAAACTATTTGGAAATTTATAAGGAAGTTTCCTCCTGTGACCTTATGCGAAGAAGTCATATAATTTCCTTATTCCAAGTCACCGTTATGGGCATGCCTTATACGCACCAAATCATGGATATGTATACATATTCGAAGGTGGCATTTTTGGAAATTTGATATTTCTGTCATGTTCCAATTTTGGGATGAAGCTAGAAAATGACATGAATCTAGACGAGTCGAACCTCTTACATATTCTTAAATGCCAAATTTAAGATTTGTGGTTAAATTTGACGCCGTAATTACATTTTCTAGACCCACTTGAGCAGCTTTTTTTGTCTATCAATGCGAACTTTCACACTATTCGAAATTCATGTTAAAACTACAAGAGCAAGTTGAAAGGACCCTAGTTATGGTAATGGGCCCAGATACCCACAAACCGAGCTTGGCTCGTGCTCAAGGTTCAGCTCACGAGCTCGAGTTTCTTTTTTCATTTTTTTTAAACTACCAAATAATGTTTGGTCACTTTTTTTTACAAGTTTACGAGCCAAGCTCGTGAGAGTGTGAACTTTAAGCTCGTATGTTGTGTCCGCGAGCAGTTCATGAGCTCAACGAGTCCCCGCTCGGCTCGTTCTTGGGCTTGACCAGAAACAAGCTCGAGCAGTCCAGGGGCTGATCTTTGATGAGCCTAACCGAGTCGAGCTGAGCAACTATTCGACAATTTTGCCATTTTTAAAAGACATGTTACATAATTCAACATAAAAGATTGAGTAATACTATTAACTCCAATTTATGTGACATTAAGTGATAAGTGAAATTAAATAACTCATTTAAGCCCTTTTTGATATCTTTTATTTTCCATGGAAAATGAATTCCATTTTCCAACTTTGGCATGTTTGATAGCATATATTTTCCATGGAAAACCAATTTCCACCCCTGCCCTCCCCCCCCCCACCCCCTAATTCCTTGATTTTAAGGAATTCATTTTCCCAACTTTTTAGTTGGGAAAATGAATTCCCCAGAATTTTTTTTTTAATGCAATTGAACTAAATTTCATAGTCAATTGTTAAAAAAAATTTCACTTTAATGGACAATTTCCATGTAAAATGAAGCTAAACGAACACTAAATTTTGATGAAAAAATGGAGAAAAAATAGTTTTCGAGCAATTTTTTTTTTTTTTACTTTTTGGCAATGGTAACAAATTTCATAACCAGTTGTAAAAAAAAAATTCACTTTAATGGACAATTTTCATGTGAAATAAAGCCAAACGAGAACAAAAAGATCCAAAATTTCAAAAATTTTCCAGGTGAAAAATTATACTAATCAAACGCACTAATTAACAATTCCCTGGAAAACAAGTTTTAGGCAATTACTTTCCCTAGAATTCATTTTCTTTCCACCCATTTTCCACCCTTCCAATCAAACGGACCCTTAATATATCATCTAACGCCACCTAAGTTGGAATTACAACCGCAGTAAAATTATATAGCATTATTCTAAAAGATTAGTTGTGACAAATTAGTGACTTGGTTGATTTTGAAAAACTATCGAGAATATCTGACCAACTATCAATTTTGATTTGGTTAATATACTTTCATATATTGTATCCATTGTTTTAAAAAGTCTAAGCATGATTAGATGTTGAGGCCAAATTTCAAGCTTTACGAATGTAGGCTTAATTTTTTTTTATTTTAATTAGAAAATAAATTTCAAAAAGATTATTAAAAAATTAAAATAATACATACTAAACGTCTAAAATTATAAAACACTATATTTACTCAATAATTCCTAAAATTATTCAATTATACAATTTTCAAAAGTAGATACATTGCTTTTAAGAGAAGAAGGAAATTAAAAAAAAATAAAAAAAATTAATAAAACTCGTTTAGATGCACATTAAGTGGTCGACTTGACATTTGATCGCTTAATTCTTGCTCACTTCCGCCTCTAGGCATTTTGCCCGTGCCTTGCGTTTCAATGACGTTTAGGCGTTCGCTTAAGAACTAATTGTATCAAGTAATTTTTTGGTGCCGGTGGCGATAAAGGCTAGTCTAAATTTGATAATTTACAAGTTCCAAATTTATTAAGTTTTTTTTTTTTTGGGTATTTTACGGTAAAATGGGTAATGTCCAAAATGTCACAAAATTCCCCCACTCTTCGAGGTATCTCGATCTTCGAGGAACTGATACAAAAACGAGAGAAAAATAAGAGGAAAAAGGAGATTGCCTTAAAGTGGCCAAGTATAGAAAGGTTTCAATGTATTAGCAAAGAGTAATGTTATTTATCATTATGATGATTGAAAATTGGTGATGTGATTATTCATTATTATTCACATTTATCTCTATCCTCCCCCTCTCTCATATAAATATTGAACATACCAATTTCATTATTTCATATAGATTGCCACATTATCGACATTCCGTTATCATAATGATAAATAACATTATTCATTAGTAAAAGGAAAAAAGAGAGAAGGAATAATCGTAAGAGGCTATTCGTTTTTATACCATTTAGTATTAAAGGTGGGAATTTATTTTCAAAAAGGCACAGTGCTCATATCGTTTCTAACCCCAAAATTTAATGCTATATATGTCAGTTCCCAAAATTTATGAACCTTGATAATTTCCACATGTGGCACATGTGGCCCAGTTCAAGCAGTGTAATTCAACATTTATTCTCAAGTTTTGCATAGTGTGCGCGCAGTCATGATTGACCCAAATTCTATGTCCAAATCACAATTTGCCGAGCTTTGGGCCTTACAAACTCAGTCTCAACCCAATTTTTAATTGGCACAATTAGAATATATCCAATGATGATGTAAAATAGAAATTTAGATCTTGAAAATGGTCAAAATCTCTAATAGAGAGATGCAAAAAAGATACAAATTACATTTTACAACATAAAACATAAGAAATTATGTAAATTTACATATTTTTTTACATTTACAAGAGACCAAATATGAATTTCGATATTCTAAGTGGAGCAGAATTTGAATTTTAAATCCACTGAAATATAATTAAGAATGCAAAAGTGAATTTAAAAATATAAATTTACACCCAATTTTACATTTATGATCTAACCTGGAAATTTTTTTTTCCAGCCACATACCTTGGAAAAATGAAATTTCTTGACATACAAATTGTATTGGACAAATGACGATTATAGAAATGTTAATAATGACCTTTTTCTTAACTGTTTAATGTGACATAACGACTGTCAAAAAAATAAAAATTTTAACATAACGTTCATCTCTTGGTAAGTAAATTATATTACTCACAAATTATATTACTCGTCTCTCATAAAAAAAATTCACTTCTCATTAGACTTTAAGATGTTTAGCTTGCGGTGTGTTTCAAGAAACACAAGTTTTCAAGAAAATTAAAATTTAAGATAATCACTTGGGCTGCCCCAAACTTTGTCACAAAGTTCGTTTAGACGATTTGGCAAATATATAGACAAAAGTATAGAAATTCAGTGGAGTGGAAATTACAATAAACGAGGTTTTAAATTTCAAAATTAAGATTTACTAGTTTCTTTTCAAAAATCAGATGATAAATGTTATTTTAAATATTAATAACTATATTACAAAATATTTAATCCATCCATCCATCCCACCTAACCTATACCCAACCACGCACACAAAATCCTAATTATGTTCATCATCTCTATTATCTCCTCTCTCTCTCTCTCTATTTCACCGGGAGCCGTCGCTAGAAGTCATTGTTGGAGCGCGCCGCTAACAACATCATTGCGCGATCTGGTGTTGCTGCGTGATCATCATCCGCTCCTCCCTCCATCCCAAATTATTTTTTTTCGATTTTGGTGGCCAACGAGTTTTGTGTATGGTTCGATTGTGGTGTGATGTAGGTGCGGTGTTGGCGTTGTGTTTGTGCTGTGTTGTGGGTGCTGTTGTGCAATGTGCATTGTGTGGTGCCATGCGTTGGAGAGAGAGAGTGTCCATTTATTTGAAAGGTCAAGGTGGTGCGGACAATGATTTTTGACGATAGTGGAGATAAAGTTGTATGAGATGGTGTAGTGGTGCTATCAAAGTGTTCGACAATGGTAAAGATTGTGTAGATATCAAGTGCAGCCGATCATGGTCGACGGTGGAGTGTAGGTGGTTGTGGTTGCGGTTGTCACGATGATGGTGGTGTTGACGATAATGGATTTGAGAAATTGGATATGGTAATACTTGTTGGTACAGGCGCCGATGGTGGTTGATAAAGCCGCCGTCGTAATGATATTTCATTAGTAAGACGTGTGAATTTAAATTATGTAATATTATGATCATAATATATTTAATTAATTGTTTAATAAATAAAATTTAAATTAGTAAAGTAAACTTTATTTTTTATATTTGAAATAGATCTTACTGTCTCGCTAATGAAATTTTCCCTACAATAACTTCAAATGGATCAAAATCAAGATTCCAATAAATTCCAATAAAACCCAGATTTACATGAGAGAACATAACCTCACTGCTAAATTAAAATAAGACACAAAGTCCATTAAGATAAGCTTTGAGACCGAAATTAAGGCACCAAAATACTCTCATGATTGATTCTCAACACCTACTACAGTCACTAATCACTCAATTTTGACGTGCAAAACATCAGACCTCTCATCTTGTTTGATTTTGGGTATGAAAACTTTTAGAACCCCATTCTTCATCTCTGCTTTGATCTCATTAGTCTTGTACAGTTTCTCCGGAAGATCAATTCTGCTACTGTACCTTCTCCCACCCTCTTCATCCTCAAATTCCTTCTTCTCCTCGCCTTTGATGATTAGTGTATTTTGTTCCACAGACACCTTGACTTCCTCCTTGCCTAGCCCAGGCATGTCCATTCGGAGACAGAGGCCGTCATCAGTTTCCCGAGCGTCCCAACTTCTGGGAATCCCCGAGGCAACAGGGGAATCCACGAATTGGTCCATCATGTTCAGGATTTGGCTTAAGCTCCTTGACGAAAATGGATCAAACACATCTGCATTTCACTAAACTAATTGAGCTTATTAGGTAAATAAACAATGCTTTCGCAATCGATTTCACAAAAGTTGAATATGGAGCTCGTCCATATAAGGTTACCTGATAGTTAGGTTACATTTCACAATTAAATTTGTAAACCAATTAAGCCTACAAAAATTCTCTGTACTGATTTACCAAAATACCAATACTGTAAGAAACGGAAAACTAATAAACGAGAAACACGAAATAACAAACACGTAAGAGAAGTAATTAGCTAATCAGAGATTTAAAAAAATCAGAAATCGATTAACAAAAGCACTGCATTTATAATCGTACGTTTTGGTTGTGTTGATGAGCTTGTGTAGCAGACAGAAAGTAGTGTGTGGAGGGAGCTAGAAGACGACTACCTGAGAACGGGGAGAAGACACGTCGATCGGATCGGCGATCAATGTCGAGATCACGATCATCGCGGTCGTACTGGCGCATAGCATTGGTGTTAAATAAGCGTGAGGTGCACGGCTGAGCCACCGTACGGACAGGGCGGAGTGACCGGGAGAGCAAGTTTGAAGACAACAGTCTTTTCATTGCGAGTGAAGACGCCATAGCCACAATGATGTTATCAAAAGCTTGTGAAATAACGGAATAACGGAAGAGCTTAATGTAAACTTGTGCGCGGTGTCTCGCGTACTACAATGGTGAATTTATAGCGACAGGACGTTTTGGGTAGAATTTACGAGAGACATTCAAGAAGGTTCTGGAGATGTTCTAATTTTAGCACCGACTTCCCAGTTTGGGCCTCAGCTCATTGGGCCTAAAGCACTTTACTTGGCAATGTTTTTGCAAATGACAGTAATTAGCCCTTTTTAGGCCCATTAAGTGGATGTTTTGTGGGGATTAAAATTAAATTTTTAGTACATTGTGATAGAAATTTTTGAAATGTATAGTTGAAAATCTGTGAAACCTATGAAAGATGTGATTAATATTGATTGTTTGATTTGATTTAGATTAAAATCTGATTTTAATCCTATACAAACATGGCCCAAAATTATAATTTATTTTTTTCTTTCTTCTCATCAATCATACTTTCTCAAATAAAATAATATTACACGTAAATCAAAACAATTTCATTCTTTTCTAACTACACATCCTTCGAATAACACTATTCTAAAAATTATAATCTCTTGAGGTCAAAGGGGTTTTAATTTTATCTGACTCGACCTAACTATTGACTTGGCTAAAGTGCATGGTCACTGGATCCACGGTTCAACCAGTAAGTCAATAGTTTAATTCGTGGATCATTGTCATTTTGAAAATTATCAAAGCGTGACTTTAATATCTTATTTTCTTAAATTTTTGTGCGGAATAGAAAAGACACAGGTCGATCAATGGTTAGAAAACGATCTACTTAACCACACGACCAATGTGACCTTCAGGTCGATTTCCCGGCATGTTCACGCCTGGGTTTAGTAACCCAGATTTTTTGTATCCTTCGCCACCGTAATATTTCTCTACTTCTCTGTTTTATCATCTCTCTGAACCAAAATACTAATGCAGGTTTGGATTTTGGGGTTCATCAATTCTTTCATTTGAGTATTCTGTCGAATTTCAATTATCTAAGGCAGTGAAAAGAATAGAAAGTTTTCTGATTATAAATAGATAGAAACGAGGGGTGAATACGTGAATACTACTTGTAAATCTCTTAAAATGTATGGAAAAATAATTTGAGCGTCCATAAACAATTCACAAACATGAGCCAAACATCGCTAGTGTTGAAGAGGGTACCTCGGATCCAATTAAGGGAGTTTTTCCTTCTCTCTCATCAATGAAATCCAAGCAAAAATACAATATGTAGATCGAAAATTAATTGTCCCGACATTCAAATGGGCAACCTTTCTCAGAAACCGTAGAATTTATAAATTAAGTTGAAGCAAAAAGTATAATTTAGACCTTACTTTCAACGACATAAAAACCAACTGCCAAAGCACAGCATTAGGCTGGTGCAAACACTGGGAGATGCAAGCTAAGGGCGCAAATGTGATTAGATACAGTAATAACCCTGAACAAGTCCTTCCTGCAGAAATCAAAAAGTGCGAAAACAATGAAATGGCAACTTGCCAAACACAAACTCGTGTCACCAATATAAGTATTCTGATATTTTTCAAGAGGTGGATAATCCCATCCTTGTGCTTGGAGTACAATTCAAGCAGTAGGATTCATTGTGCCAGAAGTGTTCGTCTTCAAATAGGGAAAGAAACCTAGTGGGTATATACACACACGCCCGCACACACAAAGAACCACCACACTAGACCAACAAGAACATTTAATTCCTAATCTCACGTTTCACAGAATTATCAAGACATTCACTACTAAAGTTATGTGTCACACCTGCACAGCTCAACTAATATAAAACCGTGTAGATGAGGAATGGAAAAAGAGTCGGGTAAGAGATGTTTACCCCGTCTGCAATAGAGCTTCACGAAAGTGCAACATAGTATCTACATGAAATCTCAATCGTATACTCATTAACTCGCAAATCATCAACAATCACAAGCAAGAATTTCCTTCTGTGAGCAGTTACCAAAGATATTGGAATCCAATATTGCACCGAAGCATCTGAATGAACCAAAAGAGGACAACCAAATTGGTCTTAAGGTGTGTTTGATGGATATTATTGAGGAAAGAATGTATTTTAAATAGTGATATGATAGAAAGTATGTGGTTTAGAAGTAAGGAAAAGTTATTGATGTGATAGAAAATATTACTTTATTGAAAAATGTGTGGTTGAAAATGAATTTTGAAAGAATGTATTTTGAAATAATGTGTACCAAACGTGGGCTAAATAAGATTTTGAAAATGACGAAATAAATTGTTTGTTACCTCGAGGTTCGGAAATACATATATTCTCCATGAATAGCAGTATGATCCATTCAATTGTGATGCATTGAACAAACAATAAACCAAAATGCAAACTGATAAGTCACAACAATGAATTGATACCTACCTCAACGGCTCAACCTTTTCTCCTGTAATTATATTGACGATAGGGCAATGTTTAAGTCTAAATAGAGCTGTGAGAACAAAAAACAATTTTACTCGTAATGACGACATAGCTTAAGACTTCAAAGCACACATACATAAAACCTGGCAAGTATAAAAATGTCTACCTCTTCAGAAATCAAAGTCCAGGAATAATCTACATAATCCCTATTTTGAGCGAACTGGACTCCTAGATGACCTCCTTTGACCATGCCTGACGGGAGACCGTGACCTACTTCTATCACGGTATCTATCCCTACTTCCTTCTCTTCCGTCCCTCGCATTGCAATACTTTAAATCTGATCCTCTTACCCTTTCTCGGCTTCCTCTGCCATTCCTCTCATGAGACCTTTCACGGTCATTGTCGCGTTCTCGATATCGGTCCCTCTCCCTGTCAAAATCCCTATGGCGGTACCTGTACCTGTCAGGAGAGTCACTTCTTCCATGTCTCCTCTCATGTTCCGTTTCCCTTAGCTTCCTCTGCTCTGCAGCTTCTCTTTCCTGTGCTAATCTTTCTTCTTCCCTTGCCTTTTCCTTAGCTGTCTGATAATGGTATTCAATTCACAAGTCACATACCATATAATAACAACAACACAATATTATGATATTTTGCAACAATAATCACAATACAAAGGGAACCTTTTGCATAATAATCCTATACACAAATAAATTTTCCATCAGCACAATAATTACCTTGTATTCCGTGAGAAAGTCCCGGACCATGCCATAACCCATATGTTGCTTGCCAGTAACATGAGACTGAGTTCTCTCAGCAGCATCATTTGCTATTAGAAAAGAACCACATATTTCACATAAAGCCATTTTTTTCTCCTGTGCAATCATTGATAATTTATCCTGCTGTGGTGGTTGTGTCAAGGCTGTCTTCTCAGCGTTTAGCAATTCCACCTGAAAAGCGTATCAAAGTTATCCATGCACATTTATAACTCAGAATTTTAGGATACATTTAATAAGGGCACATCATTTTCTAAACATAGAGCATCACCTTTCTCATGAGTGCCTCAGCTTCATCAACCTTCCCCGCTTCACCAAGGGACTCGACTTGTTCCAGCAGGTTCTTTATCTTTTCTTCCAGAACAGACATCTGCTCAGTTTTTTCAGTTGACATCGGTGGGGGAGAAGGAACTTCAACCTCTTGAGCAAGACGCTCCCGGCCACGCCTAACTTTTCTATCCAAATCTGAAACCTGAAATAAAAGAACAAGTATGATCAAACATAGAAATCGAGTATATGCACTTGAGGATTTGAACTTCAGAATTCTTAAAGACGAATACATACCAACTTCTCACAGAAGTGAGCTAGCTCTGCTTCAAACTTGGAAACATATGAATCGTGCCTGGGGGACTTCTCAAAACTAAAGAGATACACAGCTTAATCTCACTACAACTGTGAGGTTAGCTCTTATATATGACAGCAAAGCAAATTAGATGACAAAAGCATCTCAGAGACTAGCAGAAAATTCATTATGGACAATGGTTCTTGTGCCTTTTTTTTTTAGGTGGGATGCAAGATAATACTAGAAAAAGTGTCAAAAAAATGACCATTAAATTGTTGAATTGCCTAGATAAGTGTTCGAAACTGGGGATAGGGGGGTTATTACTGAAAATTATTCGAACACACTTATAATATTTAAGTAAAAGAGTGGACACAAAAAAGAGTCCCATAAAACTAGTCATTGTAACGTGAAAATTAAGAGTTACAAATAATTTAGCAGCAGGGTAGTAGTAATAATTTTTGCCAGAGACATGGAAGAACATGCATGATACATAATATCTTAATATTACAGAAACCCGATAGATGCATGATCCTATATGGAGACCCGAAGCATTTATCCTTACTAATAGACTGATTAATAGTCTATATTTCATAACAAAGGTTCATTATCTTAGCTACATAAAATGACCCTCAATCGGGATAGAAATACACCCTGTGATAGCTCAAACCAGAAGTGATAGCTACTCAACATAGTAGAACAAGAATCTGCCATCAAATCTTACTGTTAAAATCAAATTCTTGCACGCGTTCAACATTTTTGAGAGGAAAAGCACACAGCTCATTGACGAATAATGAATGAGAAATACAAATAAAATAGTATATGCCTCCCAATGGTTAGTTTTCACCAAAATGTAAGAAAAAAAATAATAACAATAATAAATGAAAGTAAAACAGATTCCAAAAGGTGTATCTTTCCTAGATGTTCCAATAGTTTCCTAGTTGAAGATTTGACGCGTGAAGAATAAATTCTAGTAGAACGTGCCTTCATAATATTTTCTATGTTATGAGGCCAAAAGAAAACTCGGTTCTATTATTGAAGATTAAAGGCATTTCCAAGGGGGCAACCACATTGAATCTCTAATTGATTAGTTTGCGTTTGAAGCAAAACAATCAAAGAGGACGGAATGCTAATCTCTATTTAATGAATAGCATTATCTCCGTGGAAAGTTAATTGGAAGCCAATTCGTAAGCTCACAATCATACATGATAAAGACCATACCAAGCTAAAACAAGAGTTTGAAAATAGAAACACAGACAAGGAGGCTGCTATCGCATTTCAAGACAATGATAATATAACTTTCAATAAAATTATTATTATAAATTACCTTTCCTTCAACTTCGGATCATGAATTTTTGGGCACGCTCCTGATGCAAAATGAATGCAACAAAGATAACTCATAAGCAAAAATATAGGTGTACAGGAATGAACATATTGGCATGTTGAAAAGACAAGGTGAATACTTCATTCGTTTAAAATAAGTAAATATAAAAGAGATTACATAGGTCAAGGGATCAGCTATGTTAATTTTCTTTCATATTTTGCCAAGTCCTCAAAGCATCAGCACATTCTTTTAAACGGAAAGATATATTTTAAAGTGAACTTTTTGACTAGTTTAACATCAAATATTAGAAGTGTTGTGAAGATTAATGAATATAGAGATTACCTAGATCACTTCGAGTGTTGACAAACAAATCATGGGGACAGAATCGAACCATATAGCATCCACAAACTTCCTTATCGTCCCATCTAATTTCTTTGTACCCCTTCCTCTCTTCTTCGGTCAAATTTCGTGCTGCCACAACAAGAAAAGAAATGTTATGAAGCATTAAATTCATAAATTACAAAAATTAGTAAGATTCAATGAAAAATTGGTTTTAAAAAATTTACACTTATATAAGTGCGTGTATTGAATTTTTTTTTTTTTTTAAAAAAGGCTCATTTCGGATAGTAAATCGCATAGCCGAAAAATTTAAACTTTGGAAATCCAAAATCAGAAATTTGGGGAATAATATTAAACATTCGCTTCGCAGTAACAATTTCAGTGCTTAACTTTATGCAGCCATGCACAGCTCTTGTTTTTTCAATAGTTGATTGGGCTATGGGAAGGGCAAATTACATAATTGAAATATAAATTGAAAGATTGAAATTTCGAAATTAGGGTTTAATTGCTGCTAACCTGCACCCATGAGTTCATCAAGCAAAGCCCTCTGAGCATCCATTGTTAATTGATTAAAGATGACGAACTAAAGATTTTCAGTAATTGCAATAATCAATAAATGATTGCAACGAGAAAAAAACTTAGAAATTTATGGGGATGGATTGATTGTGAAGAGAGATAGTAAGGGTAATTTACTCAAGGAGCAAATGGTGTAATTTCAAGCAATTCTCTTCCTTGTAACGCGAGTGTGTACAAATACTAATTAACGTATTTCTTAATATTCTTAACATAAATTAATATATTTCTGAATACGCTTAACACTAATTAATCACTTTGTTCGAAAAGAAGAAGGAAAAAAATAAATTTTTTTCTAAGTTAATAATAATAATTTTAAATTAAAATACGAAAAAAGAGGGGAAAAAAAAAAGAACCAAGGCCTTGTGATTGAATAGCAACATGTCAAAGTTGCTCGAGGACAAATGGATATTGTCCAACCAAGTATATTTTTTTGTTCAACGATACTATGTCTACAATGATTAGTGTGTTATAATTATAATTTTTACAATATACTCACATTAGGATTAGTGAGCACCACCCTAACGTGAGTGTGTTGTAAAAATTAAATCCTAACGTGAAAGTCAGAGAACTTAGTTAATTTCTGTTGTTTTTGTCATGCAATCAGTTGAGCTTCTTCTGCATAAAGAGAGCTCAAGTTCTTGGAAAAATTAAATCCTAACGTGAGTGTGTTGTAAAAATTACAACACACTAATCCTTGTACAAATGGATTTTTTGTATTTTGTTCTATCCAATAAACCAATTTTTGTGGCTGTCCTCCAATTTTTTACTCAGTACACACTCTTTCTGCAATCCTAGTTGAGTTCCTTCCCAAAATTTTTTTTTTTTTTCAATTTTGAGAATTGTTTCTATAATTCGTTAATTTTATTACACACATTTGGTAGGAGATGGAAGCTAAAATTTTGTTAATTATACCATTGAATTCGGTCCAATTTAATATTGCGTACCAAATATGTATTAATCGTTCACATTAATGGTCAGTTGGTCACTAATATCTTATTCTCATTGGTCTCATTTTGATTCTCGTCGAAAGACATTCACCCTTCTTTTCTATCAAAATTAAACAAAAAAATAAATAAATAAACATCTTCTCCCGTCAGACTCCATCACACCCCTTTTACAATTTCCATACACCAAAATCAGTAACTTTGAAAAAGGAAATAACGAAAGCATAAACATGTTTGCCAATACTCAAACATTACTCCGAAGTGTTACTTATCTAAAAAAGTCTATACCTTGTGGAAAAGTAAATCTAGTTTAAAAAATAANGCATATTCATATCACCTTTTCAACAGAGATCAGGGCAAACACCTAAAAAATGAACGACGCAGAAATATGGGAAAAAATTCTATCCATATGGAGTATATAAACTTTTTCTCTGAAATCTGACCAGAAAAATACACAGAGAAAAGCAATACATGGACGGAGGGAGTAATAAAAGACCATACTTTTTAACTCAATTACACACAGTGAAATGCCATTTAACCTTTTGTCATGAAACAAAATCTTGAGTCAGATAAATTAAATACATACATTTGAAAGAATGATAAGGAATAGTTGTGAGCTTCTATTCCTGAAAATTCCTTTCAACTTTCTCCAAAGGTCGTTGGATGAGAAAATAATTTGGAAACACACTTTCAAAATTATCAGCTTAGAGTTGTACAAATAATCTTTGCTTCTGGAATCCAAATACTTGTACATGTTATATAAATCAGGTCGGGTTCAAATTAATGTTAATGGTTCGTGCAACCTATTATCGTCTATTGAATTAATATAAAGGACTAATCTTCAACATTATGCAATCAGTAAAATAAGTGTTCTAACATCTAGAGAAGAAATGAAGACAAGGATATTTAAGCAGGTAGAAGAGCATGAAAGTTAAACACGCTACTGCAATAGAAGAATCCAAATACTGAAGGAAATTTGCAAAATGTGAAATTCACCTGCTAAAAACAAAGTAAACAGAATCAGGCTTCGCCTGAATGGCAGTTTTTGTAAATCCGAGCTAATCAGCATGCCAGAGTTCATCGCCAAAGAAGCTGCTGGTGTAGAGCACCTGGTCCCCCAACTTTGAGTCCTGCTTTTGCAGCATTCCAACCATTTTCCACAACCTGTGTCAAAGACAAGACACGGCAAAACGATGTGACTTTCAAATAGAGCGTGGTACCAACACTTGGGGGCATGCCTTCTGAAAGTATACATGTTAAATTTTTATTTCAATACTTCATCAGTTTTCAAAAAAATCACTCGATTTAGCTCTCATTTTGAATTTTCAAGGTCAAATCTTTCAACTTTATTCTGATTGAATATAGCCCCTGCCATTATCTAAAAACTCATTTTTTTTCAAACTCGTTTTTGACAACACATTCTACTGGTAAAATATTTTACATATAAATCCAAAAACATTTCTTACTTTTAACCACATATTCTCCAGAAATTCACTATTATAAAACTTATTTTCAACAGAAAATGGGGCTAAAACACAGGCATAATATTTTCCAACCTTGAATCAAAAAGTTCTCATCACAAGTGATTATCATCACACTCAAAATCATGAACAAATGTGTATCTTAAAGTGGAAATAGAATTAGAAACTCACGGTGATTACAACTCCACCACCTGATTTTTGCCCCAAAGTCAGTCCCAACGGCTTGTCAACTTCAACCTCAATGTTTTTTTCAGCAGCAGTTCAGGCTGTAATCTCAAGCCCCCTTTTCCTCACATTTCCACCACTGCTCTTGCTCTCACAAACCAAAGAATTGAACATAACCCTTTTCGCATCTTGAATTGAAAGCCCAGTTTTCTGATTTCGTTCAAGAATGAAGACTTTCATCAGACACAACAGGTATAATTTCCTTAGATCAATAAAAACAAATTAATAGCATAAAACCCAGCAAAACCATACCTAATATTGAGGAACCAGTGAGTTTGAATTCGATTTGGCAGATGGGTTTCGGGTGAAGGCAGCGGAGCAGGAAGAGGAGGCACTTGCAACAATGGCTGCTGACATTTTTTTGGCTCACAATTTTTAGTGAAGAATGGGAAAGTTGTTGGAATCTACAGCTCCATTCTAGTTAATTCAGTTTGATAAGTTAGTTAGATTAGTTGGTTAGTTTGCCATTTTCACAAACCTGACAACCAAATGAAGGAATAAAGGATCAGAAACTCCCCGGGGTGGAAGTTGATGAGTGGGGGAACGAGGCTGGTCCGGCTGGCTTGATGAACTAAGGGTCCTGAAGTTCTCGATAATTCGATCAATGGAATCCGGTCGACTCCCAAAACGTAGCATTTGCTCGTGTACCTGATCATACGTATAATTGATGGTTCTTTGATCATGGCGCATGCTCTCATCAGTTTGCTGAAACCCTCTGACTTGCATACTCAGTCTCTGCAATTCTCTCTCAATATTGATTTGCCTCCATTGCATTGCCTCCAAAACATTTGTGATGTTGCCAACAGACCGACCTAACTCCACTTGGTTGACTTGGATCTGAGCCAACTGTCTACTCAGGAGGGTCGCGTCGATATCTAAAGCATTCTGCNTGATTTGCCTCCATTGCATTGCCTCCAAAACATTTGTGATGTTGCCAACAGACCGACCTAACTCCACTTGGTTGACTTGGATCTGAGCCAACTGTCTACTCAGGAGGGTCGCGTCGATATCTAAAGCATTCTGCGGTGGGGGATGAACTTGCTTGGGATGAGGTACTGACCCTCGAAGTTGAGCTTCTGAATTTTCTACTGTTCGTATGCTGATTAGGGTATCTGGGGGAGCAATTTCTTCATAGGACAGAAGTGGAATCTCGGCAGCCAAACAAATCCTACTGATAAGGCAGGGAAATATAATACTACGTTGTGGATCGATCAATATC
>CAIGRP010117865.1:0-21457 GCA_903798385.1 Fraxinus cuspidata
AAATAAATAAAATTATATAGATTACTAGATATTATCCCTTTATGCATAAACGATTAACTCAATATGACAAAAATTCTAATAGCATAATTTAAACTAACAAGTTATGATTATGCACAAAATATTCTCATAGACATTATAAATTGCATAAAATAATTTGATTATAATTAACTCATACAAACTAAATATGAGTGTATTTTTGACTTTTCATAGTTTAAATCATCATAAAATTGCATATACTTTTTTAAACGTAAATAATTAACATTTGCATTCTCAATAATTAAAATCTATAAAATCGGCCCTATAGAACTGGATGTGCCCAAGAATAATTTCTGCAAAATGGCCCAAAATACAACTACATGTGCCTAATAATTGAATTCTTGTTAAATTTGGCCCAGTAAACAATTGTATGTGTTCAAGAATTAATTCTGTAAAACTTCGGCCCAATAAATGATTGTCTATAATTTTCAAATGGCCTAGTAAGCAATTGTATTTTATTTCCAAAAAGACCAATATTATGGCCCCAATGAACAATTCATCATCCCTAAACTGTAGAAAGAAAATAATTGTCTTCTTCTTAAAGCCGGGTGGATTTCGTTTCTGACCTCTTCAAAATCAACTCCAAATGCAAATCTTAAGATCAAAACCATTCATAAGCGAGAAATATGATTTTATAGAGATACCTAAAATTTATTTTCAAAAAACAAATTTGACCGGAGAAGATAAAGTTTCAGATTACTAATGAAATACCAAGGCAGAGGTAATATGGTGGCTCTGATACCAAATGTTAGACAAAAATCGATTCAGAGCAATTATGCAGAAATGAATTGGATCGAAAAAAATGAAATACCATAAGGGTCAATTCATACATCCGACCATTGATGGTGTTGCAGAAGCTCTCATTTCTACAGGTAATGGAACTTCCAAGTTCTCAACACTCTTTAATTGATGGTTTATGCTGTATTTTCGGTGGTTGAGCTTGGGGACCAAAATCTCTATTTATATAGCCAAAACTCCCATCAAATTATGGCTTGGGTTACCAAACAATTGATGCACTTTGACTTTGAGTGAATTACAAGATACTCCCATGAATGTGGACCATCAATTGTGGTGGACAGTTACAAAAAGAACTCAATCCACACAAAGAATTGTCTTAAAGACAAGATTTAATTGAACACATGGATATGCACAAACTTAAATTTTTCATTTTTTTCATTATAATAGAAGAAATGGACAAAGAGAAAAGGATAAAGATTAGAAAATTTTGTTATGAAAAGAGAGAATAAAAGTCAATAGTCAATGTGTGTATTATAGTAAGAATTAAAGTCTCATATTTATAGGGAAGTATTACAAATACAACAATAATAATTTCTAGGATTGTAGGGGTTCAATTATTATTCACTAATAAATTTACCATTTACAACAGTCCCCGTTGAATGACACATTAAAAAATATCTTATTGTTAAAGCCTTATTTTATAAAAATTCAATGGAACGAAAATATCAAACGAATAAAAAGGAGTACATTTATTTTGGAGTATTAAAAATAAATCTTGCCTCATTAAAATATCACTAAAAAAAGTCTATTGGGATAAAATCTAAGCAAAGGAAAAAGTGTACAACTACTCCCTTAATGTTAGTCACCGAAAATCTTTGAACCTATGTATTACAATCTTGTGATGCGATTCTTTGAATGTAGATGTAGGTAGTGCTTTGTGAATAAATCAGCCACATTGTCACTTGAGTGAACTTGTTAAACATCGATGTCTCCATTCTTCCGAAGGTCATGTGTATAAAAGAATTTTAAAGAAATATACTTCATCATATTACCTTTGTTATAGCCTCCTTTAAATTATGAAATACAAGCTGCATTGTCTTCGTTCAAAATTGTTGGACCATCTTTTGTTGAAATTAATCCACATGATGCTTAGATATGACGTGTCATGTTTTTCAATCATACACATTCTCCGTTTGTTTCATGGATTGCAATACTTTTAGAATGATTTGAAGATGTTGTTGTCAAGGTTTACTTCATAGATCTCCAAGCTATAGCCGTTCCTCCACGTGTAAGCACGTATCCTGTTTGTGTTTTAGCTTTATGTGGACCAAAGTGATAACCTGTATCTACATAACCAACTAAAGCAGATCCCGACTTTTAAGAATAAAATAAACCTAAACCAATAGTACCTTTCAAGTAACAAAAAAAATGTGTTTAACATTATTCCGATATTTTTAAGTTGGTGTAGAATGCTATATTTTGCAAAGAGATTTAGAGAAAAAAGTTATGTTGGGTCAAGTTCAGTTTGCAGGGTAGGTTGATGCTCTAATTGCACTAAAATATGGTACTTCAAGACCAATAACCTTTGATGAATGTAATAATATGTTGATTCAGAAAATAGTTCTTGTTGATCTCTTTGAGAGTTTCGTGATATAAGAGTTATTATGAGGATAAATGTTTTGAATGTTATGAATATTTATTATACAAAGAATATGTCTCGTTAAAATCTTATTAAGAAAAATTTTGTGGGAAAAAGCCTAATGAAGGAAAAAGAGTACATTCTTCTTTTAAGTACTTTAAAAAGTTGTCTCATTAAAAACCATGCCAAAAACAATCCAATGGGACTAAAGCTTGGTCAAGGAAAAAAGTGTATAACACGTATTTGCACTCCCTTATGATAATATCACTTGAATTATGTTTCAAGTATATTAAATCCTCCAGTGATAGCATTAATATTCACGTTAAATGAATTGACTCTCACATATTTCAAATTTCTCGCATCCTCAATAAAACATATTATGGACTCGTGATCTCATCCACCATAATTTTTGTGAAATTAACCATGTTGAGAGTCGTGCATTACATATTATGATTCATTTCTCTCATTTCCTTTTCGCATAAATATATACCTTTAGATTTTAGGACTATAGGTTTAGAAATTCCAGGTTTCTTTAATAAATTCAATTTAGGATTACGTCCCTTTTATTTAGCCAATCAATACTACGATTTATATATCTCGATTCCTCGCTATATGATGCAGTACATCATGTTCAGAAGTGTTGTCGACAACTTTTTCTTTTATTTTTCAATTCTATTTCTTTTCCCATAATGACATATCTTATTGAGATATCTCAATTTTTATTATTTCAGGTACTTGAACCTATTCTGGAATTTTATAATTTTGCTATGTTCTAATACTTTCCAAAAGTACACGCTTCCTACTTTTCTCTTTCAAAATTTTATATTAGAATCGAATATCATCACCTTCAAACGTGCCATCAAATATAATATTATCTATTTGTCCTCTAGGACGTTATTTCGAGTTAGAGCATTTAAAGTTACGTTTGAGATATTATTGATTTTTTTGGTTAGTAAATACATTTAAATAAATTATCTTTCGAACTTCCCGTTCGAATTATCTTTTGCAAGAATTTAGATAATGATACATTTGTACGTCGTTTTTTTAATTTTTTAATTTTTTAATTCATCCCCTAAATCCCGAGAGAATTGTAAAATCAAATTGACAATCAGTAAATTGCGTTATAAATTTCAACCCGTTAGGCTTGAGATATAGTGAAAGGGTTCAAACTATGCATTTTATCTCAACATTTTTTACTTTTCATCTCAGGTTAAAAATGTTAATTACCATACATTTAGTATATGATATAGGAAAAAAAATATTTGTACATAGAATTTAACATTAAATCTTTTTACTAAAATGCCAAAGATATCTAATAGATAAATTCACATATGTAGAAGTTAAATGTATGAATAACTGTAAATGAATAACTTCAAATGAATTTCACATACACAGAAGTTAAACGTATGAATTCCACGTATCAAAAGGTATGAATTAAAGGCATGAGTCAAAAGATAACAATTGCTGTAGAATTAATGTATATGTAAAAAGAAAATTCGTATATATAAAGAAATTTGAGAATTAATGCATATGTACATAGAAAAAAATTCACATGTTACCAAATTAATTTCGGTATAAGTGATAGATTATTATGCTTATAATAATTATTACATTCTAGCTAATTCACTTTGATTTTGAAAGAATTGTGCTGATAACGTGTTATAAAAAGAGAACATGAAATAAAAGTCTCATATTTATAGGAGTAATATTATTTATCATCATGATGATAGAATATAAGTGATGTTTCAACCCATTATTCCTTACATTTCTCTCTCTCTAGCCTCTCATAAAAATTGAACTGCTCCATCACATTATTCCACATAAATTGTCATATTACCGATATTTCATTTTCATAATGATAAATAATATTATTCTATTTATAGGGAAGTATTAGAGATATAATGATAATAATTTCTAAAATTACACGGATAGATTTATCATTCACTAATAAACTTATCATTTACAACAAATCTAACAATTAAATCAATAATTAATTTCAAAACAAAATCTAGAGGCCATATAAATAAATGGCTTATTGAATAATTAAACTATAATGCATCTCTTCTCCTTGCTCTTAAATACTGAAGTAAAAGTATAATATTTTTACACTTGTGTTATATTGTATGATAAGTAGGTCCCGAAATAAATTAGATAGAACCGAGCAGAAAATATAATATATAGAATTAATAGATTTGAATTTATTTTATTGAGAATCAAAATCCTATATTTGTGATAATGATTATATTTGAATGATTACAATAGTCATCATATATAATAATTAATTTATAATATGTCCAATTATTTTGCTAATTTTCCAATTAGGGATGGCAATGGGGTGGGGCGGGGGACGTTTCCCCGCCCCCCGCCCCATCAAGCAATTCCCCGCCCCATTACCCGTTTAAGGAGGGGAGGGGAGGGGAGGGGAGGGGCGGGGAGAGTATTGCCTCCATTCATTAGACTGTAACAATAATATATTTTTTAATCTTTAATTATTTTTAAAAGTTAAATTATTCAAATATACTTGGTGAAATAAGGCTTTTATTATTTGTCATATTTTTTAGATAATTTTAATTGCCATTTTCTATTAGAACTAGTGAAATTTCGTGAAATTTTCAATTTAAAGTATTGAATTCTTAAAAACAAATTAAAAAATTAAACGAGGAGGAGCGGGGCACCGTTACATGTCCCTGCTACGGGACGGGGCACCTTGGGTATTGAGTTTATTGGGTTTTTTTGTCATCTATATTTCCAATAATGTCTATTTGCCTACATATCTTTGTTACAAAAAAATATAAGAATATATATAGAAAAATAAAATACCACTGAAGATAGAAATTTCTGACCCGATCAATACCAGCTATTTGACAAGGTGTGTTATTACCGGTCATCATAATACTTTTTGAAAATTTTTTATATGTTAAAAATAATTTCCGATTGGGTGACATATGAAAAGTGCAAGCTGTATCCGAAATCCAAGCCTCATCAAGTTTGGAGTTGTAGTCAGACATAAGTAGAAACTCTCAATCACTGCTAGGATTTTTTGCAATACTTGCTTCTTTTGAAGTTTTGGATTATTGATTTGCAGTTGACATTGATTTATTTTTTGATTTACCGAGTGCTCTTTTTTCTTGCAATAATTATAAAATTTGAAATCAGATTTTGACTTGCCCCCTCGAACAACCACTATGAACAATAAGACCATCTCAATGATCCCCAAATGCTACAAGATATCTTATCTTCTTCTTAAAATAAAGAGTATCGTAGACTTCTTCGATAGTTAGATTATCACGATTATATAGTACCGTGTCTCTAAAATACATCTAAGAGGCAGATAATGAAAAAACAAAATTCATCCCAAATCTTCTTATCATATTTGACCTCCAAAGTTTACAAATCAGTGACAATTTATTCAAGAACAATTAGATGACCCTCAAAAAATGTACATTCTGTCATATGATAAGAATATAGATGTTGCTTCAAATGAAATTTGCTAGCAAGACTCTTCGTCATGTATAATTGCTCTAATTTTGACCATAATGCAGCTGAAGACTTTTCCTTCAAAATGTCTTAAAAAATATTATTTGAAAGATGAAGATGTATTTGACATATGACCTTTCGATCTTTCAAATAATATTTTTTAAGACATTTTGAAGGAAAAGTCTTCAACAGTCCGAATTGATAGAATTGAAATTTGACAAGATGCTCACAATGTCTCAACAATGCGTGATTTCAATTCTATCTGAGCGAGTACTACTCTCATCTTTACCAACCACAAAAAAAACTTGTATTGCGATCCAATAGTAAAATATTATACTTCATTGTTGTAATTATGAAAAATCTCGATATTCCCAAGAATTTCGACACCGAAAGCTCTAATACCAATTTGTTGTGAAAAAAGGATGATACTTGATTAATCTCTCAATCGAAATATGCATAAAATCTTGTAAAACATTTTTGTCTAGATAGCAAGAAAGACACTAGAACCCCGAACACCAGTGTCAGGTTAGGTCATGATCCTACATGTAAGAGTGTTGATCAGACACTGTAGAGAAGTATGATATGTAGTTTACTTTATCTCACTGCTAGTAGATCTGACATAGCTTTTAGTGTAGGGGTTTGTGCGCGCTTTCAGACTGATCGCAAGGAATCTCACTTGAGCATCGTACGACATATCATCACATATGTAAATGGAACTGTAGATTATGGGATCCTGTACTCTCGGGACTCTAATCTTAATCTTGCTGGTTATTCTGATGCCGATTGGGTTGGAAATGTCGATGATAGAAAAAGTATTTCTGGAGGCTATTTTTATATTAGCGCTAATCTTGTTACTTGGATGAGTAAGAAATAAAATTCTATCTCATTATTTACAGTAGATGCTGAGTATATAGCTGCAGGAAGTTGCTGCACTCAACTGCTCTGGATGAAACAGATGTTGAGTGATTTTGGAATTGAGCAAGGTACCATACAGTGTTTTGTGATAATACTAGTGCCATTAATATTTCCAAAAATCTTGTCCAATACTCTCGAACAAAACATATTGATATACGCCATCATTTTATTCGAGAGCTTGTGGAAACTCATGTTGTAACTCTTGAACATATCTCTACAGAAAACCAGTTAGCTGACTTATTTACTAAGCCATTAGATGCTCTTCAATTTGAATAACTTCAGACGGCTATTGGTGTTTGTGCCTTATTGATTAAGTATTTTGGTGCATGCTCGTACTTTATCACTATGTGACATTGATTTATGCATGTATCATATGTGATTGTTTGTTTTCTATGAGAATACTTATGCGTTTTTTTATTTATTTACTTGTATTTTTATTTTCACGTGTTTGCAATTTTTTTGTGTGTTTAGTGCATTCATGCTTTAACTTAAACAAAAAATTGGAACATTGAAATAATAACTATATATACATACGAGACAGTTTGTTTACAGCTGAACATACATTGAACTTGATTTTGTTGGTTGTGATCAAGAATGAGTTTATTTGATGAGTTTATGGAGTACTTCGTATAGGTCTCTTCATACACCATCTGCATTACACATACTATAATCTTGTTAGTTGGACTTTACCGCGTGTGTGAGATTTGAGATGGCAGTCACATGTTAGTGGGGTGACTTTGAACATGAATTGACCTTATTTATTAGACCTAAACTCAAATTTGTCCATGATATTAAACAAAAAGTATATACAATAAAGCAAAAGCTCAATATCTTATGCTCATTTTCGAAGCCTATTTGACTCGAGCGATTAAGTTTGCAGGGTTTCTCATAATCTGGTGCCTATAGTCAACTGGCTTGGGTTAACCAGCTTAAAGCTCGCTACATGGGTCGTTTTAGTTGCTTAATGGAAAGGAACCTACACTTAAGATGTAAAAAAAAAAAAAAAAAATTATGAACTTTATGGTTGTGTAAAATATATGCTAGAAGTCAGTGGGAGAAATGAAATTATCTATACACAGTCTCGAAATTATATATCCAAGATTAGTACTTTACTTGGTTTGAGTTTCATAAGTAGGGGAAATATCCTTATTAGCAGTTATGTTACGCATGTCGTTTCTTACAAATTTGAGGTTTGGAGTCCTACTACCAGAAAATTAGTGATACTTTAGACATATGAGTCACTTATACAATTTACTCCATGTTTAACTTGGTTCATATGTGTTGGAATGATTATTATTCATTGCTTATACTTATGATAGCTAACACCTGTATTGTTGGATTATTGTATATTATTTCTTGGTCCCTTGTCATTTTGTGACAAAAAGGGATAATAGATAGATATTTTGGAGTAGATATTTTTGGATGTATATGATTATTTTGACTTGACATGGTGCATCTACAAAATGAAATGATAAATTCAGTATTGCTAATTAAGTTTTGATGCATTTTTGTAGTATCGATGTTTCGTTTCGGCATGTTGGGTTGCATTTGTACTATATCTTAATTTAGCATATGATATGTGACTGAATAGATGCATTATGAATCACCTTAACATTGTGAACTAATTGTACTGTTTTTACACTTAATACTATTTCAAATACATTTTATACTTGGTATTTGAGTTGTCTATTTCAGGAAACAGGTATTGAAAAATGAAATGCAGAATTCGTTCAAGAAAGTTATTGGTTGTGTCGGTTGTTTTGCGTCTGTAATTTTATGTTACTACTACTTTGACTTTAAATTGTAGTTTTCTCACAGAATGCCAAAGGGGGATCTTGTTAGGTATTTAATATAATTGGCAAGTCTGCGAACAAAAGGGACTTAAATTGATATGTTGTAAAAAGTCAAGGAGTAGTGTGCAAATAGTATAAATTTGTGTTATATTAGGTTTAGGGTTCGAGAATGGAAAAGAAGGAAAAATATCACCGTAATTTCGCTAGACTGTCGCCAAGGCTTGGCTCGAGCGACAAAAATAGTAACACTATTTCTAGTCTGTCGTCTTGACTTCGCTAGAGCGACAACCTGTCATTCGACTATCACTCAGCCTCGCTCGAGCAATAGTGCTATCCAGGAATTATTTAATTCATTTTTTTATAGGCTTTTTGTCTGGCCCATTCATTCCTTAACCTAACCTATAAATACCAAACGTCACGGAACGATTTTTCTAATGTTGAACATTGAGAATTCATATAGTCTTCATATCCTCATTGCAAGTTAGCTTTCAACCTTTATTCTTCAATTGATTCTTGGCGGTGAAAACATCATATTTTAAACTGTAGTGGGGAGTTGGTGCAAGAGCACAAAATCCAGGAGAGCTGTTGAAATTATAGTTAGGAGATCAGATAGTACATATCGTTGTCTAGTCTGGTAGACTGTAAGTTATAAATCGTTTATAGTGGATTGTTGACTAGCAAAGTGCCCGAAGTTTTTACCCATTTGGGTTTCTCCGTGATCAATTCTTGTGTTTGTTTATTGCTTACTTAACTGCGGTATTTCAACTTAGGAATAATTGAATTGCATGATTAATCATATAGAAAATAATTAATAGTGACTTGTTGCAATTTAATTTTTAAATAATTTTAATTCGGCATAATCACCTATTCAAATCCCTCTAGGCGTTGTTAGGGTTGAACTACGTATTTTCACCTACAAAGCATTTTTTTTTATCTAAACCAACCAATGGCTTAATTAATTAGTAGATTGAAATATAATAGCAATATTGAGGATTAAAAAAATTCAATGGCCCCAAGCTTAATAAAATAAAATGTGCTTATTGAATATAGATGGAATATTGTACTAAGTGAAGGACCATTTATATGATCTGTAAACCTAAAAAAATGCACCAACAAAATTTAGACCATTTCCTATCTACGTAGGCATCACCTGCACACTAGAATATCCAGTTATGAGGCAAAGGTCACACAATCGAGAAAAAGGGCGCGACCGTTGCACTTTGACGATCAAGTCAACGATCGGACAAGAAAGAAATTTGTGCAACAGAGGGTGAATGGAGTTTGACTAAGGCTAGAATTAACATACCTTTTGTGAAATGAACTCACAAATGTATAGGGAATGGAATAGGCCAAGATGAGACCCACCCAAGTCTAAGCCCAAAAAGATGATTCTTGNATCGGACAAGAAAGAAATTTGTGCAACAGAGGGTGAATGGAGTTTGACTAAGGCTAGAATTAACATACCTTTTGTGAAATGAACTCACAAATGTATAGGGAATGGAATAGGCCAAGATGAGACCCACCCAAGTCTAAGCCCAAAAAGATGATTCTTGACTAATTGGCCCAATCCAATTGTCCATGCCAAGTCGGCCAATGTAGGACGTCTCTATCATGTGCATGTTATGTAATAAATGGATATAAAAATAGTTCCCAAGTATGATTCATGTAGATATTCGGGGATCGGACTTGAAATATAAGTTGTCGAGTGGAGAGGTCTTATAGATTGTCTCAGAAATTTGAGCATGTCCAATAAGAGATGGCTTACGAACAACCTTGAAAATATTTGTACGAGCTTGAATAAGTAATGACTAATAGATCACCTCTAAAATATCACACTACGATATACTAAAATTTCGATAGCATCTTTTTTGTCATATGGACTAAACCAACTTGAAATACAATATAATATAGTCACTGCATATATACAAAACAATTGGGGTTTATTTATACATCCAAATAAACTAAAATGATGATGGGATCAAACTTGCTTGTGTGTAGTAAGTAACGTGATGTCGATAATAAAATGATAATGTAGATAACGTGGCATGCCTACTAGTAAGTAATGAAATAAGTGTCCTGACATGCTGATAATGATGTGGCATTAGAGATGTAAATGAGCTGGGCCAAGCTAGCTTGCAAGACGAAGATTATTGCTCGAGCAAAAAAAAACTCGAGCCTTTTTGGCTCGAGTCGAGCTTTGCTTGAAAAATTGAGGCTTGGCTTGAGCTTTAGGTTTGGGCCTTATCGAGCCGAGCATAGTCGAGCTAGCTCGTTTTATTTTATTTTATTTTTTAATAAAAAGACAGGCGACAAGCAACTTCTGGAATACTTATCAAAGGTTTGGACATTTATGAAAATGTCTTGTTTTGCTACTGCTAGGCATGCATCCTTTACACCTATATGTATCTGCTTTGTCTTGAATTAATTAGATGTGAAAAAAGTTTTAATCTTGCTTTTTACTACCTCATTTTTTCTACCTTTGCTTTATTCTTATATTGATATAAAGTCTTGTAATTCGAGTGTGGTCAAGAAGTGAATAGTATGAGATAATACCCTCAAGTTGGCAGTCGGGCATATGACATGGGTTGGCTCAGGCTCGATATGTCATTCGAAAAATAGGCTCGATAGTGTCGAGCCAACTCAAGCTTTTTACGAGCTGAGCCGTAGACCTCCCAAGTCAAAGAATCGAATTGACATACCTATGTTGTATGCGTACTTTGTAGGAACAATATAATTTATATGCTAGCAGTAATAATGTAATAATACTAAGATACTAGTATCACAATAGTCCTCTAAGTTTAGGTATGGATATTCATAGTGCATAGACTTTTGGGTAGAGGCGAGGTGGAATATAATTAACTGTGATAAAGCTAATGCAGAGGTAACACTCAAAATATAAGTAGCTGTGATAAGTTAATGTAGAGGTGAGACTTTGAAAATGAGCAGTTATGATAATGCAGAGATGATTCTCTGAATCTAAGCAGATGCAGATAAGATACCCTTAATATTAGCAGCTTGATAAGCTGAGCTAGAAGTGATGTTTTGAATGTTAATAGCTGTGATAAGTTGGAGCAGAGGTAATACTCTGAATGTAAGTAGCTGTGATAAACTGATGCAGAAAATGCGCATTTTTTTATAAGCAAACACATCTAGTGGAGCAAGGAATAAACATCCTACGAGATGAGGGATAAACATTTCACAAATAGTTCTCTTGATCTATCGAAGACTTAGAAACTGACCTTGAATGGACAAAGTCTTATAGCTATACTTGATGATAGTGAGGGACATGGAATAAATATCTCACAAAGCTAAGAACAAAACATCTCGTATTTTCAGGAATCTCGAAGAAGGAGAAATAGACATCTTGCATGGCGACGACTGTTATGCATTTTATGTAACGTAATTACACCACAAGTGTACAGTGTCAAATTTTGTAATATACGATCAAGTATAGATGTCGAACCCACAGGGATTGAGATTCAATTTCAACTAAGTACTATAATTGTTGTAGCTATATTTTATCTAGACAATCGAATTTATGTTATTAATGTTTTCCTTAAAACTATGTGATTTTTTTTTACGAACTCGTTTAATTGCATGTAAATTTGAAAGATTTAATCAATATGAGAAAGCCTATGGTTTTGATTTCACCTAACTATCAATTATGTTTCTCAACTATCTAGTTATCTCTAATTAATTTTTCAAAGTTTATAAGCAAGAACCCTAATTTAATTCTACTCCGTCTCTTGAGTGTCGAGTAAAAACTATTCCTAGAATTCAATTCAAATATCTCTATTCCGAATTAAATGTCTAAAAATTATAAGTTCTTATGTGGAGTATGCTTCAAAGGATTTATATTTTCACTCAAAACCTATAATTTTTTAGGTCGTGTTATTCTAAGATCGTACCTTAATTTTCCTCTCTCGAGCGTCGAAATTTAAAGTATCAAATTATTCAATTAGTAGTCAATTAATTGAAAGGATGGAGAATAAACAACACAAATAAACGGAATGAAAAATTTCAAAAAAATAACTAAATAAAATTATAACATAATTTCAAATTGGTTAAATCAAACCTTAGATTAGAAGTTTAGTTCATGATACGTGAAAAGATATAATCAATTCAAAAATAAAAAAACATGGAGAAGAAAAGAACTAAAAATTAGTTTGGAGCTTGAATTCTTGTTCTCGTTGTTGCCTCTTTTTTCTTGATTGATCCCTTGCCTCTTGTCTTTTTTTTGTTAAAGGAGGGCGGCACCTCCGACATTTTATTAATATACCCTCACTTGTGGCAGAGGAATACCGTGGCTACATGAGCAAATAATGAAAGCAATAATTGAGAAACTACTACTTCTCTTACAATGAAAATTAATGATAAAGGAAAATTGTAAAAAATGTAGTACTACTTCTCTTACAATAAGAACTAATGCAAATAAAGTAAAAAATAAGAATAAAGAGAAAAAAAATCATACTAATGGTCCATGTCTATCAATTTGTACAAGTGGATATGTCATGGTAGATCAGCTGCTCCATATATATGATATCGTCGATGATTCCAACCTTCTGTAGCAAGAGCATTTGCAATCTGATTTCCTTCTCTAAGGATGTGGAAATCATGTCTCTGTCGAATAACATGACGTCTGTAATCTATCTGAGTATGCACTGAATTGCCCATGGTTATTTTCCTCTAGTGATGCAATGAATAGCCACTATAGAATCTCACTCAATCCAAATGTCTGAAAGACTGAGTCCTCTAGCTAGTAAGATTTCATCAAGAATAGCCCTGAGTTCTGCCTCCAATATCATGTATGATCTGTACGAAACTGAGAAAGCCATAATATAGTTACTTGCGTGATCTTTGATGATGCCTTCCCTGCTCGCAAAACCATCCTTGACACATCCATTAGTATTGATCTTGATAGATCTGACTGATGGAGTGCGCCGCCAAACAAGAACGAGATGAGATGAGGAAGACGGTCCAAAGAAATGCCAAAGTTCGGTGTAAGTGTCAAATCTCCTAAGCAATGCACAATTCGAAATAATCTTCTCATATTAAGAAAGTGGATCATGAGATAAACCCTCCAAATGACAAGTCTGGCCATCATGCTGATCCTCCTTATGCTTCGCATCATTCCTCTCGGTCCAAAGAAACCAAAATATCATTAGAGGTATGATAGTGCGAATGAGTCCAGAACAAACATACTGTCCAAAATACCACCATCTTTAGAACCTTTGTCTGACTCCTTTTCCCAAAATCATAGGTATCTGAAAAATATCCCCAAAATACTGTCATACCTGATGGGAGATGCTACTGCCGGTGAAGATGTGACTGATACTCTCTGTCTCGGAACAATACTGGCAGCAAGAGGACAACTAGCATCAAATCTTTCTCTAAATAACCACATCGACTAGAATGAGGTCATTCCATAGTCTCCAGAAAAGGAGTGAGACATTAACTTGCAAAATGGAGCTCCACAGTAATCGACACAAATCCTGATACTGATGTCTTGTACGTATGAGTTCTCATCCTGACTTGGTAGCGAAGCTACCATCTGATATATCCTACCAAACAATACGATCCAGGGCATCTGTATATAAATGTATAGCCCCTATATGTACCGCTATAAGAGGAGGGATAACCTGTAATAAACGTCCTATATCCCATCTAGTATCATCAAAGAAATCGTGTACCCTTACAGATGGGTGCTGTCGATGTGGGAATAGGGATGCCAATGTGGTCTCATTCATCAAACAGTAATGCCAAAAGAATATCTGATCTGATCCAAGGTGCCATGCAATGCGTCTCTCTGTCCGAGGCGCATCTATTCTCAGCCTTTTCCAGGTAGGAGAAGCTGAGTAGGGAAGTACTACAAGTGAATGATGTGTTTCCATAAAATATTTACCTAGCAAAAACTTGGCCCAAAGTGATCTCTGAGAACAAAATAACCACTAGAGCATCATAAAGAAGGTGTCCACCACATCCTATAATCTCCTGAAGCTTAGACTACCCTTATGAGTAGGAAGGAAAATCTTCTTCCAACTCCGCCAATGTAAACGTCGCGCCTGCTCCTTGGAGTCCCACAAGAAATGCGCGAAGATGCTCTCAAGTTTCTTCAGGACAACTTTTGGGGGCTGCATAATTTGAAGAAGATGTAACGGCATGGAATAAAACTCTGACCTCAGCAAAGTAATACGGCTCTTGAAACCCAACCTGAGTTCCTCTTCCTGACCTTCTGGATAAGGTCATTATAAATGAAGCTCCTCTTGGTTCCCTTAAATTAGGGGATCCCCAGATAAGTGAAAGACTGATGCTGGTGTTGAAATCTAGTCAAAATCTCCTAACGTCTGATATGACTAATAGAAGCCTGTCTGAATAATATAAGTCTGCTCTTGTCCCTTTTCACCAACTGACCAAAAACCCCCTCGTAATACTTCAAACAATCAAGAATCCTCTTGATAGACTATTTCTGGCCATTGGTGAATATGATCGTATCATCAACAAAGGAAAGGTGTGAGACAAGAGTACTACCTCCATGCCAATAGCACATACTAGGATATTCCTAAAGCCTCTAAGTGAGCAGGAGTGAAAAGTAATCTGTAGCTATGATGAACAAGGATGGTAAGATGGAATCACCTTGTCTGACCCCTCGTGAGGAAGGAAAAAACCACATGGGCGGCCATTTGGGACTACAGAAAAATGACACTCCGAGATACATCGCCTGATCCGATCGATCTAGATTTGATCAAATCCAAATGCCTCCAAAATAGAATAAATGAAGCCTCAGTCCAAGCGATAATATACTTTAGCCATGTCTAGCTTTAGGATAGTGTTACACCCTCGTACTCTAGTATCCAAAGTGTTGAGAAGCTCTTAAGCTAATACAACATTTTTCTCAATCAGGCAGCTAGGGAAAAAGCCACTCTATAGAGAAGAGATAATGCGGGATAGCAAGGTACTCAACTGAGTGTTTAAAAGCTTAGTAATTGTAAGAATTGGTGAAATTGATGTTAAATTGAGTTGAAGCTAACAACCACCAAGAAAGGAGAACATAAAAGAAATTACCGCAGACACCAAAGAGGGATGAATCTGTTGTAATTGTATATATTCCTTATGATGTACATGAGGCTATATATAAGAGTAATTATCTAACTTTATACAATATAAATGACTAAGTTATCCCTAAACATTTCTACAAATTACAATTCATGCTCGCAAGTTGTTGGGAATTTGTTATGTGTATCTGAACAGCTTTGCTGAAGTGGCAGGGGAGTGTTTGCTGAAGTGGTGGCAATTGAGTATTAATTTGTAATATCTCCCCTCAAGATGGAGCATTGATATTTTCTATCTCCATTTTGGATAGCAAAAGTGTCAACTAAGAAGAAGGAAGTGCTTTGGTAAAATATCCGCAAGCTGAGAACTGGATCGAATGAAACATGGGCGCAGAAATCTAGCTTGAATTTTGTAGTGGATGAGGTGACAATCCAACTCGATATGTTGGTGCGCTCGTGAAAGACAGGATTTTTAGCTATGTGTAGCGCGGCTTGGTTTTCGCAGTATAAATCAATAGGGGGAGAGACTGGGAGATGTAAGTCTCGAAGAATGTAGGATAACCACTGTAATGCACATGAGGTTGAGGCCATGGCCCTGTATTCAACCTTGGCAGAGCTTCGAAAGACAACAGATTGCTTCTTTGAACGCCATGAGATGATGGAATGGCCAAGGAAGATGCAAAATCCTATAACTAATCAGCGGGAGTCAGTACATGATGCCTAATCAGAGTCAGAGCATACATGAAGAGTGAGGAAAGCATTGGACAGGAAGAACAAGCCTTGTACCGGCGCATTCTTAATGTAACATGAGACTTGATGGGCAACATATAAGTGTGTTTTTGTAGGAGCTGACATGAACTGGCTCAAGTGATGAACGTAGTAGCAAAGATCAGGTCTAGTGAGGGTGAGATAAAGAAGCCGACCAACTAAGTGCCTGTAGGGGAGAGGATCAGAGAGAGGATCTTCATGTGTTTTGCTGAGTTTGATATTTTGATCCATGGGAATTTTGATGGATCGAGAGCCAAGAGTGACGGCATCTGCTAAGAGATCAAGGGCATATTTGCGCTGGTAAATGAAAATTCCCTTGGAGGATCGGGCGACCTCGATGCCAAGAAAGTAATGGAGATCGCCAAAAGGTTTGATTCTGAAATGTTTATTAAGAAAGGCTTGGAGAGAAACAACAGATTGCATGTTAGTGCTTGCCACAATAATATCATCAATGTAAACAAGAAGGGTAGTAAAAGATCCATTTTTCAGTTGAGTGAAGAGACTGTAGTGAGCTTTGGATTGTTGAAAACCAAAATCAAGTAAGACATTAGAGAATTTTTTTATACCATTCTCGTGAGGCTTGTTTTAAGCCGTAGAGACTTTTGTGTAAATGGCACACTTGTGAAGGAGACCCTTTGGAGAAACCAGGTAGTGTGCGCATATATATTTCTTCCTCTAAGTCGCCGAGAAGGAAGGCATTTTGGACATCAAATTGTTTGAAAATCCAGCCTTGAATAGATGCAGTAGCGAGTAGAGTACGAACTGTGGCAAGTTTAGCCACATGTGAAAAGGTTTCGGTGTAGTCAAGCCCTTCTTGTTGGGTAAAACCTTTGGTAACTAAACGCGCCCTGTACCGTTCAATGCTACCATCGGAATGGTATTTGATCTTGAAGATCCATTTAGAGCCTATAGCATGTTTACCTGGAGGTAAGTCAACAAGAGATCAAGCGTTATTGAGTTCGAGAGCAGCTATTTCAGACTGCATAGCCTTGCACCAGTTGGGATTTTTAACAGCTTCACCATAAGAAGAAGGTTCAAAAGGGGAGAAAATAGCTGAAGCAAAAGAAAAATAAGAGGGAGATAATTTATGAAAAGAAAGAGTTGCAGAGAGAGGGAACGCTTTATCTGGTGCAATTGAGTTCCCGCAGACAATGATGAGGAAGGTGTAATGTGATCATGGACTTTCTACAATTGTGATGAAGGTATGGTTTGTAAAGGTGGTGGGGAAGTAAGGAAGGGCAGTAGTAGTTGTTAAGGTGGGCAGGTTGTTTGCGTGGTCGAGTGGATTGTCTGAGTGGTTGTGGGGGGTGGTGGGGGGGAAGGAGGGAGAGGTGGATCGGGAGTTGGAGTAGGAGGTGTTGGTGTGATGTACGCGGAGTCAGGATCAGGTAGAGAAAACTTTGGAAATGTTTCTGAAGTTGGCAGATTAGTGGAGTTGGGAAGAAGAGATGGAGTTTGAAAAGGAAATAGAGTTTCGTAAAAGACGACGTCGCGCAATATGAAAGTTTGGTTAGTGTCAAGGTCTAGTAGTTTATAACCTTTAACACCAAAAGGGTAATCGAGGAATGCACAACAACGACTTCTTGGATCAAATTTGTTGATGGAAAGGTGAGACAGCCAAAAACTCGTAAATGTGAGTAAAGTGGAGGTTTATGGAATAAAATTTCATAGGGAGACTTGTTTTGGAGAATTGGAGTGGGGATGCGATTAATTAAATAGGTGGCGGTTAGAATCCAATGAGGCCAGAAATGTAAAAGAATGTTGGACTGAAAACGTAGGGATCGAGCAACTTGGAGTAAGTGTCGATGTTTTCGTTCAACTAAACCATTTTGTCGAGGTGTTTCGACACAAGATTTTTGGTGAATAATACCGTGTTTGGAGTAGATTCATGCATTAAAAATTCGATTCCATTGTCACTACGTAGGATTTTTACTTGAGTATTAAAATGAGTTGCAACCAAGTTATAGAATGCTTCAAGGCAGCTTCGAGTATCGGATTTTCATTTTAACAAATAGACCCAAGTACAACGAGAATAATCGTCAACAATGGTGAGGAAAAAACAACTACCATCATGTCCAACAGTTGAGTGAGGTCCCCATAAATCACAATGTATAAGTTCAAAACAAGAAGAAGTTGTATGAGTGCTGGAATTGAAAGGAATACGTGACTGTTTAGCAAGGGGACAAACCAAACACGGTAAAAGTTGCTTTGTATTCAATTTTGTGTTTACATGAGTGTCTGAAATTAATTGCATAAAGGAATGGAGAGGGGTGACCTAACCGGTAGTGCCATAAATTATGAACACTATTGGTAGGTTGAACTGCAGCAGAGATGTGCTTGTAAGAGGGAAAATGCTGGGACAAAGTGTTGGTTAAGTCCTGTGGGGAGACTAGTCCAGTGAACAGATGGTAAAATTCATGCTCCATGCTACCCTTCCCAATCGTTGTCTAGGGAGTAAGGCCCTGTTTAAAGCAAGAGTTGGAAAGGAAAATGAGACAACAATTTAATTGTATTGCAAGTTGGCAAGCAGATAATAAATTAAAATGGAATGATGGCACACAAAGGACATTGTGAATTAAAATGTTGGCTGTTACTTGGACGGTACCAACGTGAGTTACTGATGCAAGCTCTCCATTAGGGAGTTTAACAGAGTGGGAAAGTGATGATGTAATGGTTTCAAAAAGAGAGGGGTAGCAGACCATATGATCCGTCGCCCATGTATCAATAATATAGGCATTTTTGAAGAAGAGAGACAGGGGGAGATACCAGCAACGGAAGAAGAGTGTGGGTTGGAAGAGTTAACTGTCTGGATTTGGTTGGCTGATGGTGAAGATTCCATACTTTGGAGCAAAGCTATGAGGTCCTAATATTGCTCCTTTGTTAATGACAAGTTTGGATCAGATGTGCCAAGAGAAGTAGCATTGGCCTTTGGTTTATGAAGCTTGTGTCCGGGAGGATACCCGTGAAGTTTGTAACAACAATCAACAACATGGCTAGTCATCTCACAGTGGGTGCAAATGGGTGATGTAGCGTTGCCAGATTTGAAACAATTTGCTAATGTATGACCGGTGATTTTACAATGGGAGCAGAAAGGTTTATCCCTTTTTCCTTGGTTTGGAGACGAGGTGGGTATGTATTTTCGGGCAGCAAGGGCTACAGAGTTATCAGTGGATATAGGTTGGGTGGCTATCATACGGTGTCACTCTTGCTGTTGTATATAGGAAAAAAACTTTGGTGACTGATAGCAGGGGATCAATTAACATAATCTGATCACGTATATTG
Source organism: Fraxinus cuspidata (assembly GCA_903798385.1). Taxonomy (NCBI): domain Eukaryota; kingdom Viridiplantae; phylum Streptophyta; class Magnoliopsida; order Lamiales; family Oleaceae; genus Fraxinus; species Fraxinus cuspidata. The sequence goes on from CAIGRP010117865.1 coordinate 19,698, forward strand.
TCGAAAGAGTCTTGGAGACCCATAAAGAATTGGATGACGCAATCGCGTTGGTAGCGGTCTGAAATAAGTTTGGTTGAGTCACGTGAGCAAACAGGTAGATGGTCATAAACAGATAATTCATCCCAAATAGATTTAAGTTTACTGTAATACCTTCTTGAGTTCATATATGAGATGCCCATTTTGTGGTGAGAACCACCCTGTCAGTTCGCACCAAATCTGGTGAGTATCATCCACAAATGCAACAGAGGAACATAAATGAATGCTAATTGAGTTTTGCAGCCAAGACACAACCATATCGTTGCATCTCTCCCAAAGCTCATAAAGGGGATCATCAGGTTTCGAAGGTTTGGTGAGGGTTCCAATTAGGAATCCAATTTTATTTTTCGCTCGGAGTGCTCTTTGGATTGAGCGAGACCAGGTACAAAAGTTATTTGTATTAAGAAGTTCTGTGACAAGCACGATGCCGGGATTGTCTGAGGTTTCAAGTCTGTAGGGATTGGTTGGGTCGGCAAGATTGGTGTGTTTGTTGGAGAGTGAAGGATCGTTAGCAGCCATTGTTTATTGCTCTGATACCATGTAAGAATTGGTGAAATTGGTGCTAAAATAAGTTGAAGCTAACAACCACCAAGAAAGGAGAACATAAAAGAAATTGATGCAGACACCAAAGAGGGATGAATATGTTGTAATTGTATATATTCCTTATGCTATACATGAGGCTATATATAAGAGTAATCATCTAACTTTATAAAATATAAATGACTAAGTTATCCCTAAACATTTCTACAAATTACAATTCATGCTAACAAGTTGGGAATTTGTAGTGTGTATCTGAACAGCTTTGCTGAAGTGGCAGGGGAGTGTTTGCTAAAGTGGTGGCAATTGAGTATTAATATGTAATAGTAATAAGTTTATTGAACACAATACATAAACTGATGGGTCTGAAGTTAGTCCTTCTACAAGCATTGTCCTTCTTAGAGAGCAATACAATAGTAATAGCAGCAAAACGTTGTGGAAAATGGCCGCCATTAAAATAATCCAAGACTACACTATATACGTCATCCTAAATAATGTCCCAATAATGCTGAAAAAATAGGGATGAGCACCCATCCGGGCTGACAACACTGTCTACATCTAAATTGAAATCCGCTTCCCATACCTCATGAATAAAACGGGGATGCTTCATTGCCAAATTATCATCCTCCGTCAAAAGCCTGGGGATGATATTAGAGCGAATGAGGTCCAAAGGCTGTGTAGGAGCATATAGAAGATCCGGTAGAATGAAATAACCGAAGTCAATGATCCCACTTGGGTATGTAATGTATCTATCAACTAGTTGCAGAGTAAATGTGGTTGGTTTCACTTCTCAAAGGCCCGACTTGAAGAGTCTCCTATGGCTGGTCCCCCGCCCGGGATAACTCAAGAGTCTCCTTACTTGAAGATTATTTTGAGAGAAGCCATGACTAATTATGTTCAGAAGTGTTTCAGGGATGTCTTGAAGCATGAGTTTTCCAACATCCGATTTTGGTGAGACGAAAATAATGTAATTCTTCAGAATGTGATTACCAGCTCATTCCGCACAGATCCGCACCTTTGATGGGACGCATAGGTGCATTTCTTAAAGAAGTTAACGTTTATTTATCTGAAAGAAAGCAACATTTAGAGTGTCCAATCGCCAAAGAAAAGGCTGAGCAGTTGAAGTTTTTGAATATTCAGCTGGAAGTGGAATCTATATTCAGTTGGAAGTGGGGGATTCCATGTGT
>CAIGRP010117874.1:0-11975 GCA_903798385.1 Fraxinus cuspidata
GGAAGGGATTCGAACCCGGTACCTATAATGTAAAAATGAAGCATCTAACCAACTGAGCTACAAAGTATATTTGAAGGAAAAATGAATTCCAGAAATATAAGGCTAAAAGTTTATCTATTGTTAAAAAAAAATAAATAAAAAAAATTGCTCAAACGGATCCAGCACGGATGGTCACGGGGGCTCGCCAGGTGCTGGATCCGCCCCAGATTATCATCTGATTTGTGAAATTAAAACTAAACCATCTTACTTTTGAGTAGTATAATTTATAGGTAGGGTTTGGGGTAATTTCCCGTTGTATTCTTAGTTTTAGCTTAACCCCATAAACTAGTCGTAAAAATTTTATGCATTTTTAGCACCAATTATTTCGTATAATATTTTGTTAATTTGGCGACTAATAGTTGTTCAAACACTGATTTCATCTCTATCTTGAGATTGAAAATTACATTGTAGCCCTATTAATCATTGTCTGAAGTAGTTTTTGAAATACAATAATTATCATAACATTCTCTAAAAACTTTTCTAATTTCATCATAATTCAAAATTGGGTAGAAGAGTAAGAAGAAGAAGATGCTTTAAAAGAAATCAAGGATTGAAAATCTTGGACTCGTTTATTGTGACACACAATTGCGGTCTCGTGAGGCATGTGATTGAATGACGAAATTTGAAAAAAAATTCGATTTCAATTTTTCATTACAACTATTTAAAATTTCAGAACCAAAAAATGTGGCACATAGAATCTCTAAACCACTACACCAACTCAATTCGATTTGACTCCAAAAGCAAACGAGTGAAATCGCACTAAGAAAAATTAAATCCGCACAAGGGAATATTAAATAAGCACATGTTAAATATGTGTTTCTATTATTTAGTAACTCAATTCAAGCACATGTCTTACATAAGTGGCTGTTGAACAGCTAATTTGGGTATGGCCCAACTGACCCGGTCTGTTCAAAAGTTCCTCATCTCAGGTGGTATATTATCGGCAGTTTGGGCCCCATTCTTGTCAATTGCACAAACTTGCTTCGTTTTTCTGAACATTTAAAAGACATGGTTAATAAGGCAAGTTTAGCTTCAAATTTACTTCGACAGTTGTATATACATCTATCCTATCCTGCTAGGTTACGTCATGTTAAGTTGATGATAAGTGTATTTTATACATTTATTTAGAGTCTAAAATAGCAATATTTGATAGTTCTTTTCACAAAATATATTCTAAATTGTTGTATTTTATGTTATATACGTAAAACTCAATGGTTGAATGAGAAATTGAAAGAAAGAAGCAAAAATTGGTGAAAATGGCAAAATTGAAAGTTTGAGGACCAAATTTAAAATATTAAATAGTTGATTCGAACACAAGAAGATACTTTGAAAATTGTTATGAGACAATTTGATGGAATTAAAACTCAAAATGGAATGGATTATAATCAAAATCAATTTTCAATCGCACAACTTATATTCAAGAATTTTAGTCGAAAATTGAAACTCATTTTTGGCATAGTAAACACTCGAATTGAGAAAATTATATTTTTATCCAAGTTGTAGCCCTTTGAGTTATATTTCCAAAGAAATTTGAATCGCCTCAATCGGATATCTAAAGCGAAAGTGATGATCAAAATACTAACTGCTGATCAAAGACAAAAAAATCCGAGTGCGAATGGAACTTTCCTCGTTCGATTGGAAGTCAATTTGGACGTGATTTTGAACCAATTTTCGACTCCTACAAATACATAACAGCAAATACCTATTGAAGATCTCTGAGTTATATTTCTAAATAAATATGAATTGCCTCAATCGGATATTTGAAGCAAAAGTTATGATCAAAATACTGACTGCTTTGTAAAGACAAAAAAATCCGCGTGCGAATGGAACTTTCCTTATTCGATTGGAACTCTTTTGAAAATCAATTTGGACGTAATCTCAACCAATTTTTGACATTTACAAATACATAACATCAGAATACATATTGAAGACCTCTCATATACATCTAATACTCAAATATTCATCAATTATTATCATCAAAGGAAGAAAATTCATAATTTTTGTGAGATGGTTGAAGGGGATTTGCAATAATTCAATTAAGTGAAGATTTAAACTTGATTTTTGGGGAAAGAATAAAAAACGCAAGTGGAGATTCATCAAGAACCATTGAATAAATTCAAGATTTCAAGATTCATCTGCATCTTCATCTTCATCTTCATCTTCTCAATTTATAAAAAATTCGGGTCATATCTTTTCACTTAAATATTATTTCTTATAATTTCAATATGTTAGGCTAATTTTATACATTGTTAGGATGAGATGAACCCTTATTATGATATTTTTAGTTTTTAATTAATTATTTTGACTTTAATTTGATTGGATTTGTGGATGCTTATTATCATTTTATTGTTCTTTTCAATTGCTTGATCACGAATTGTTGGTGGATTTTATTGTTATCGAGAGAGACAATAGGATTTAAGCACATTATAATGAACATCGTAAGGTTCGATAGAGGATAGAGATATACATCTATGCTTTACATAATTTTCATTGGTGATTTAGTACTTGTTAATGCATTTATCATGTTTGTATCTTTCATCGAGAGATGAAAATGTCACATGAGGGAATAGATTTGATCTCTATCGAGAGATGCTTTCAATTAAATTAGAAACATTGATCAATATGAAGGATTTCAAATTATCATTTTAATTGTTACATTAAAAATGGAATAATAAGGGGGATTCAACGTCTTAGCAATGCATCCCACATATTTGAATTCAAACCATTAAATTGCTTTTTAGTTTAATCGATAATTTATATATTAATATATAAAACTCAAAATCTATTTGCTATTCGATTAAAGTTGCAATTAATTTGAACTCGATTGAATACTTAATCCTCGTGGGTTCGACACTCTATTCATCATTATATTAATTGAACCATGATCTCGTACACTTGTTGATTTTCAAATAATCAGTTGACTTGCTTACTATTTTATGGTCGAAATACTTGGTACTGGACTAGCGAGATTAATCATTATATTCAATAAAACTATAAATGGGTTTATTCTGTGCTGTTACATACTAGATCCTAATGGCAGAGTCTGAAGAATCTTTTCCACTGGAATACATCATCCATTCTTGAATTTCATCTTCTCCAATCACATCCCAAAAACCCATCTCATTGCTAGTCTCAACGTCCATTTCTGTCGAAATCTTATTGTTTTTAGCATTTTCTTGATGCAGAATTTTCTGATGATTGCAATAATGTTGAGATGGTGGACTAGGTTGATGACTGGCCGAGACCGGGGCGGCGGTGTAATCGGCAAGAGGAAAATTAAGCTTTGCTCTTGGACCTCTAAATTCAATCGCCGCATTATCATAAGCCCGTGCCGCATCCTCCGCCGTCTCAAATGTACCAAGCCACACTCTTGCAGCCTTACGAGGATCCCGAATTTCTGCCGCCCATTTTCCCCAGGGCCGCTGCCTTACACCTCTGTAATTCTTCTTTTTCTTCACCACCGCATTCGTCTTCTCCTTCTTTTCATCCACTACCGCCACCACCGGTCCAAAATAATTGCACCCCAAACACCCTTGGATTCTGCAAAACGGACAAGTCTCTGTACCTTGAGCAACCGAAAACAATACCTTCCCTTGAGCATCATATTCAAAATGAGAAGTGGCAGCGTCACCAGTTATGACATTCTTCAAAGTAGTTATCATGACGGAAATTTCCTCCTCACTGGTGAGTCGGGGCGGTGGCGGTGGCGGTGGCGGTGGCGCCAGAGGTGTCAACGGTGGGTGTTTCATTGAGGTACTTACTTCTTGTTTGAATCTCTTGGCTGATCTCTGCATGTTTCTTGAGAGCTGACTTTGAGTTGCAGAATTTCTTATTGTAGGAAACAGAGGTCAAAATTGAAATGGGTTTAATACAAGGAAAAAGTGCCAGCTCATACGCAAATAATACACGGGGTTTCTGTCAAAAAAAAAGTTATTGATATCAGCACGTGGAAAATTTTGGGCAATGGTTATAGAATGACGTGGCAAAAATGATGAGTTGGCATGCGAATGGGAAGTATTAAAACAGTTGAGACTTGTACATTGTTTGATCCCATTTTTTTTTTTCTTTTTAACCATATATTCTTTAATAAAATAGTATTTACATCGTAATCCAAAAAAATTTCCTCTATTTTTAACTACATTTCACATTATCCAACAATTTACCATTCCAAAAGACATTCTACCTAAAAAATAGAGTTCAAACAGACTCTAGGTATGACAGTGACATCATCTCTATCGATCGAAAAAGGCAAAAATTATTTTAGGGATTGAGACTCTTATGGTCTGTTCTCTTTAGTATTTTCAAGTCATTTTCTGTTTTCGATTTTCAAAACAGTGAAAACGCGTTCTCTTTCCCATTTTCGAAAACGCGTTTTTGAAAACAAGGTAAAAATTTACAAAGAAAACCCAAAATGACAAATTTGTCGTTTTGGATGTTTTCAGTTATAATCAAGTCAAAACTTAAAAAAAACAAATTTTCAATAATCTCAAAATGAACACTCAAAACACAAAATCCAAAATGAATTCAAACTCAAAATACAAAACTGAAACACAAAATGCCCTTAATAATTAGAGCATGTTCATTGCCCTTTTTTCCCCAAAAATGCATTTTGAAATAGTATTTTGATAGAAAATGTATAGTTAAAAAAGAAAAAAATTTTGAGTTTGCGTGTAATATTATTTTATTGAACAATGTCCGGATGAAAATAAGAGATAGAAAAATGAATTTTACAAATAATGGGAATCAAAAAAGGGACCCGAAAATTTTTCTTACATTTTTAACCACACATTTTCCATCAATCTACTATTTTAAAATACAATTTACACAAAAAAATGAAGTTCAAACAAGCTTTTAATTAGTATAAAAAGCTACTGTGACATGGTCACATGGGCTCTGTCACTCTAGGGAGCCACGTGACCCTATAATAGCAACATAGTCCTTAATTAGTAGAGTAATGTTATTTAACTTCAATGAGATTTGTGCGCTAGATGATAAGTTAAATAAATGATGAAATTAAATGGTTTATTTAATTTCATATTAACGTTACCTAAATTGAGATTCTAATCCCAGTTGAATTACGTATCATTACTCTAATTGAAACTTGACCCAGTCCCGGTCGAATTATAGTTAGACAGGAACGTCAAAAAGATTTAATTTTTATTTAATATCGTTAAATATGCTATATTATTAAGTTTGATATTGTTAAAAATCATATTTTAAGTAGATTTTGATAAAAATTAATTAAATGGGAATTAAAAAAGTTTACAAAAATTATGAATCATATTAAGCCTTTGTTTGAGCCTCATTATTTGGTAAAAATAGATTTTGAAATAGTGATTTTTTTAATAAAAAATGTGTGGTTAAAAAGTAGGAAAAATTGTAAGTGTATCTGTAAAATTATTTTTCTAAGAGAATATATAGTTGAAAATGAATTTGAAGAAAAATGTATTATTGAAAAATGGAATTTGAACAAGGCTAAATATGATATTAAAATAATTTGTTGATTTTAACTTTTTTGTTTATCAACCTTTTAGTTGAACTAAATAGAGATTAAGGCAAATATGTCGAAAAAGAAAAGAACATTAATTTGGAAAGTTCACATGAGGCTTGTAACAATTAAGCTACTTGTACATTTTTGTAGACATTCTTCTTGACATCTCGTATGTGTTAGAAATCTGGTCAGTGATGTAAAATGATGTTATAAAATCAATGGCTATTATGAATGTTATGTCAAACGATGTCAAATATAATGCAAAAGCTCGATGCAATGAGAAATAGAAATTTAAGCAAAAACCTTAAGAACAAAAATTTTAAAATCCACCAAATTACAAAAAATAAACTCACCAAAATTTTATTAATATAAGATAATAAACAACAATGAATTAACCATTTATTTATAAGGTTTACATGAAAACCTAATTTAAAGGAATTAAAATTGAAAGAATTCAAAATAAACTAAATGACAAGAATATAACTAAAATTTTAAAAGCTGTTTTCGAGTCCTAAATGAACTCGGATACCTAAACTCCATCATTTATCACAGCAAAGTTGTGAGTTTAGTCCGACTTGTTGTTCTCTTTCCGAGAAGGTTCTATGGGTCCAAATCGGAGCTCGAACTTCAAATCGGCAATTTACTATTTTTCTCTTTTCGGTCCAATTTTTCTTCAAATTCAGCCGTTTATTCTACATCAGTTCTTCTGGACAAAATCAGGTTGTTTAGGATGTTTAGAAATGAGGGATATTGGTGCTTGTTCAATTCAATGTTAATAGAGTTCTTCAAGGTGAAGAAATTTCTCAAAATGATATTTAATGCTCACGTTCTTTCACTGGAGCATTTTTTGGCAAAATGAGACTGCATGTTAAGAAATGTGACATTCTTAGTAACATAGAATTTTCTTCTTTTTAAAGATGATAAAAACACACTATGTTTCTTTTGCATTGATCAATAACCTAAACACACACATTCTAACGCACGGGGATCAAGTTTGGATCTTTTTTTGCGTGCGTATGAATAAAAGCAATGCATCCAAATATTTATGGTGGAGGTGACGTGAAAAGTCTAGAATGTGGACTTATTTTAAGATCTTTGTTGGCATTCATATATTAAATAAGTTGCTGTTAAAACTGCTTTACCAAAGAAATTTTGGAGCTCCATTAGCAAACATGATGATGGCTCTAGCAACTTCTAATAAATGGCATTTCTTCAATATTCTTGTGCAGAGGAGTATATTGATTATAAAAAAAAAAAAAATTTACTGTTTCAAATTTTCCCAAGTATAGCGTCCAAAGATTCTTTACCGTACTAGTTTGAAGAATTTGAATTTGTGTTTAAAATTGAGTATGAATCATGCATAAAAATCTTTAAAAACCTTTAAGGTCTTTACTTTTAAAACATAAACCCAAAAGACCCTTGTATGATTATCAATGAAGGTTATAAACCATTTAGATAAGTGAATGATGTTTGACACTCGATATGGTCTCCTAATATCACTATTTATATGATAATATTCTTTTAAGTCTTTGCCTGCAATGGATTACAAAAACCATTAGCAACCCTAGTTTCGATATGTTAGGACAAATTAAGAATATAAGAGTAAAATATAGTACACAAAAGTGCTCACCTTAGTTGACACTCCCATATGTGTTAAAAATTTGAGATTTTAAAAGATGTTGTCAAGATCAAAATATCTATCAATTCACACGGATGTAAACCAATGTCTCAATTTTTTATGTACATGTAGCATGATTCATGTTCCATTGTTTGGCCATATTTAACATTTTTGGCAGCAAAATCCCCATGGTGAAGAGGATTAAAAGTGAATTCTTCTTATTATATTTATTTGTAATTTATTTTATTTTATTTCATTATATTTTTAATATTTTAATTTAGGATAATGAAATGATCATTTTACCCTTTTTAATTTTTAAATTTGTTGGTCAAATTAATTGATTACTGGAGAATTTGATGAAATATATCCATTTGGATGAATGTCGTCAATTTATCAAATGTTGGGGACATATATTGAAACAAGGTTGGGGACGAAGTTGCAAAAAAGTTAAAGAATATAGACGTTTGCTGCAATTTACCCTTTATTTTTGGCAAATTCATTATGGAATTGGAAATCTGAAAAAAATAAATCATCAAGATGTTGATTCTCTATATAGTCATCATTGGTTTATGAAGTTAAATTCATTTTTAATGAATTATCACAGTTTTGAAATTGAATTGCATAATTTATTCTTCTTTTGAATTCTATATAGTTTTATCATAGTTTATGAAATTGAATTGCACTAAAAGGACCTTCTTCGCGTTTCAACAATAATAGCAGTACTATACTATTATTTTGTCTTTGTTGATTGTAGTAGGTTGTTTGGCTTCTTTTGATATGTTTTATGCCTTAGACATCATATTTTAGTTGAAGAGATAGACTTTTTTTTTCGTTAGGATGAGCATTATTTATTTTACATAAAAATAATATTATTATTGAAAAGACTTCCAATTTTTCTTGCCTAAGGCTCCAAAGTTGGTTGAATCGGCTCCGTCTGCATCTTTAAAACTAGTTTTGTTGATCGATCTTTCAGAGTAAAGATCAAAAGAGAAGCAATATTGTACTGTTGTAAACAAATTTTGTACAGGTTCTTTTGCAATATAATTGTATTATATGAGCCAAAATATGGAGTAGTGCTTGAAGTGCCTTGTGTGCATGAAATTAGCAGCCATTCTTAAAGGGGAGCTATAGTTTCTCATTTCATTGTTAGAGTGCTGATTCCATGAACATCTCTATTATTAGGTGTCTAAGTTTAATTTCATTTCAAATGAGAAGAAAATGTGTACTTTTAACTAAATTTGAGCGACACTATAGTTAACTTCTTGTTTAATAGTGTCATATTTGATATATAATCACTTGAAACTGAACGTTTTCTTCCTTCCAAACCGTGAATGTGATTTAAAAATTCTATTGATGACTAAAAATGATGTGACAAATTTAAACCAACTTAATAGAAATTTAGTAGAGTGACTGCTATAATTTGTGAAAATGACATGTTATTGCATTGATTGAAGTTTGGAAAATAATGGAGAAAATATATTGAGTTCGGCTATTGGAGGAGACCATTTGACTCCATTTTGAGACCTCTAAATAAAGCAACTTGGCCGCCCTATGTCACATCACCTATACTGGCGACCGAAAATTGCGTGCCATCGCCCAAAATTTCAATCTCTTTATTGGTCGCTTATGTTGGTCATGAGACCATTTTGATTCTTGGACTGCAGCTATGGCACGGATCAATGATTGTAATTGGCCAAAAAGAAGGTGCTGACGTCACGGTTGCCATATGTCATTATGAGAGTGGGTGATGGTTAGGTGGGATAGTTTGTAAATGATGGAGAATCATGATGTTCCCTTCACTTATGGCGGCCATGGTCCGAATTGTACCTATCTATTTATGCATCCGGCCTTCCTATATGTCGATCTATGATCCTCTAATCCCTCTTGGGTGAGATGGAAGTTCAAACATCAACAAATTCAATACTTATATTGAAAAACTCCATGAAATTGCATTTATTCTAGCAAAATTATCTAAGGAAAATGACAAAACAATATAAGAAACTTGTCTGCAAAGAGAATTTTCTGCATTTGATTTCCAAACACGAACAGCATATAATCCTAGAAACTCATTTCTTCTTGCCGGCCATAGCAGCATTAGTCTTCTTCAGACCACGGATCTTATTAGCTATTTTCTCTCTCCTTCGGCTGCTTCCTGGACTTCTCAACCTTGGTATTAAGACCAATCCTGATGAGCCTTTTTTCAAGCCAGTATTTCTTTGCATTCTCAACAGAGAAGATCGAGCCAAAATCAGTAGATTTGCCTCAACCAAAGTGGGTCCTGAACTTGAATACAAATATGGAATTTGGATCTTTCACTTCATACTGCATCCTTTTCAATTTCTCCTCCAACTCAGGCCTCAGCTTAGAAATATTGGGACGTCCTGGATGTTACACACCAATGATAAATTGCTTCTTGAAAGCAACCGATTTGTCATGAAATTCCTTGTTGGGATGGTCACAGATTTATCCGCCATATTGGTGTTTTTCTTGCCAGTAACTCCTTGTGCCTCCTGCCCCCTCGTCGATGGGCAGAGTTATATCGTCCGCGAGGGTTTAGTTTTCTTTTACCAGCAAATGGAAACTTCAGGAAAAAAAAAACTTGCGAAGATCCGACTGAAATATTTGGAAACTTCAATTACTAATATTGCACTTCATAATTGGCTTTGTCCCATGCTTCAACGAAAAATTAATTTTCAACCCCATTGTTTAGTTGCGTGCTCACCTAAAAATTTACTTATCCAATGTTGAGTTTGACCTAATTCTTTGAATATTTTTTGCCTCAATTACAGTACAGTCTTATTCTTTTTCCAGAGTTCACCACTCATAGACGTTCTAACCGACACTTGGAACAATATGCATCTCCACTTTTCAAATTTTGTTGTGGCCAACATGACATCGACATCGGATAAGTTGAGAGTTCTTCTTGACTTGATCAAAAGAGCCTTCCTAGCAAAGAGTCCAGACAAGTCAGTCCGGCCTACTAACCTATTAATACCCTATTGATAGAGGTCATATTATGAGAGACATCATATGAAAACATCATGTAGAAGAAATGCTCTCCCTTGACGACCGCACCTCTCAAATCAATTAATCAAGAAGATAACATGATAGCTTTGGACACATGCTCAAGGCAAGTTTTATAATGACTTTTCCATAATTGAACTCACATGCCAAGAAAATTCATTCAATGTGGTGTGACATGCAACTAGGGGCGGACCCAACATTCGGCAAGGGAGCACGGCCGCTCGTGTTGGATTCTTCGGAGTCTTCAATACTGCTGATGTCGTCAGGTCATTGTGCAGTCCTATTGTAGAGGGAACAGAGAAGACAGGGGAAGAAGAAGACACTGTTTCAAGTAAGATGGGCCTTTTTTTTTTCCCCAGTTTTGGCCTATTTTTCTTGGGTTGAGATAGTTGGGCCATTTTTTAATACTAAATTACACTCATAATGACCTTAAAATTGGGCTCAGAAAGAATGTTGGGATTTATTAAGAAACATTTAACAATTTGAGCATTGAAAAATAGGAGGGAGAAAATGGAAGACACAATTTTTTGTCTATATTTTTCTTGAGAAATTCATATCTTTGAATAAGTTAACGATTAAGCTAATAATCTTTGTAATTCTTGTAACGAGTCCGAAATGTCACACGTTTAATCCGCATTTCATGCAAAATATATTGTTAAAATTTTATTTTATTTTCTTGTCTTTTTCATGATTTTCAAAGGGAGCAATTAAAGATTTTCATTAATCCAAACGAGTATTAAGATACGGCAACTGGTCTATAAAAATATTTATTTTAAAAATATGTTTTTACTTAACTAAACTTACTTGTAAGTATAAAATTTTTAAGCTTAGTCTTATATTCAATATTATTTAATTAAATAATAATAAACGATCTCGTTTTTACGCTTGCTAATTGTCGAAGGTCAATGATCAACGTCCGCCCGAACTGAACTTTTGCATAGGATCCGCCATTGCATGCAACCCATGTTGAAATATCGGCATGCTTGAGTCCATCAGCCTATATAAGAAAATGAATGAGAAGGGGATCCAAACTAAAGTTCTCTGTAAAATTAATAAATTTCCATATTATAACACATTTATTAAGCCAAATTCTCTAGAAGTTGATAAAAAAGTGCAAGGTAATTAATTTTTTGCCATCAACTTTAATTAAGAGACGAGGTAAATTACATCCATTTTGATTGATTTTATTATTTTTATTATTTGATAGTGTTAAATAATTTTTAAAATTAAATATAATTTGTTAAAAATTTATAATTTAATATTTCCACAGCATTTTGTGTCATCTTTTTCACAAGAACCTTACTACATTGCCAGATTTTTTTCATCTTCATTGACAAAATGTCGCAGGGTATTCTACAATTAAACTATTTAAAAAATAGTCAACTTTTTTATCCATTGAATTGTTGCCACCGCTGCATTTGTCAAGAAGGTGGACTAAAACATCTTACAAAGTGGCTTATTCCTTTTCCCAACTAGCAGTTTCACGTATCATGACAACTAGCGTTTTTCGTTACTGTTTTTGTACATCCTAACTTTCAAGTAATTTTGAAGACGCTAAGCGCGAGACCAACCTTGGGGTAAGAAAAANTTCTACAATTAAACTATTTAAAAAATAGTCAACTTTTTTATCCATTGAATTGTTGCCACCGCTGCATTTGTCAAGAAGGTGGACTAAAACATCTTACAAAGTGGCTTATTCCTTTTCCCAACTAGCAGTTTCACGTATCATGACAACTAGCGTTTTTCGTTACTGTTTTTGTACATCCTAACTTTCAAGTAATTTTGAAGACGCTAAGCGCGAGA
>CAIGRP010117875.1:0-14849 GCA_903798385.1 Fraxinus cuspidata
TTATATCCCTTTAATGGACAATTTCCATAAAAATAAAGTCAAACGAACACCATAAGATTCAAAATTTCAATATTTCAGGTGAAAAATTATATCAATCAAACACAATTAACTGACAATTCTCAATAAAACAAGTTTTAGGCAATTCAATTTTATAGAATTCATTTTCTTTCTACAAAAATTTCATTCTTGTAATCAAACGGACCTTAGTAATGTTTTCTACAATTTTCTTGAATTCTAGTCAGAAAAAACAAAAAGTTTGTTAAATGACTCGACCAATTGCCGCCCCTAATTTAGAGTCAATAAATTTTCAGGTTTTTCAGCCTGAATTGTTGGGGGAAAATGTCAAATTATTATCCTTCCAAGTACTTGTCTGTTTGCAAAGGCAATCAAATCCAATTATCCAACAGAACATGATGGGTAGGTTTTGTAATAAGTTTTTTCTACTGGAGGTCACAAAAGTTACAAGTTTATTTCTTCTTGGTTACTAAACTATAATTATTTCAATTTGTGTCTTTATTGTGTTGAATTTTTTTTACGTTGAGTCACGTCAGCTCAATTTATTTAAAAACAAATTGCGTTATTACTATTAGGTTCAACTTGTAAAGCATTTATATTTCACGAACGATGTAATGAAGTAATTTACAAATATTACGTTGAGAATATTAAATGTTTTTTTTTTTATTATAAATTACAAAATCAAAGGTTGACCTAGGCTTGTCTAGCTAGCATGTAACATATTGGCGGGTTTGCAAGTCAATCCAGTCCACGCAATTCAGGCAAGACTCGAATTGTAATTTTAGGTGAGCCGGTATAGGCCCACTACGGGCCTAATGTACAAGGGCATGAAATAGTACTATAGTGGTACAGAATTTATTGAAATATCAAGAAGCTGTGTGATCAAAGAGTTATATGGGCCAAGGATGACCTACTCAGTTGCAGGATTGAACAGAAGCCCACAAGCAGGAATGTCACTGCTGGCCCAGATTCATGGGCCTAAACAATTGGGCTTGTTTTGGGCCCAAATCCATATACCTTTTCACGTTCATGGGCCTAAGCTCTTTGATTCATTCTACAAGTAACGAACGAATATTTACAACGAAAAAATTTTAGAATATAAAACACCGATGGCATTCATAGTCGATGTAAATATACCCTTTTCACATTCATAGTCCCTCGACTTTAGAGGCCCAAGCCCATATACCTTTTCACATTCATAGTCCCTCGACTTCTCAAAATGTAAAACATCGAAGACATCAAAGAAGAAATTAAATCGAAATTCTAATGTTGCATATGTCCCCATCGTAATTTACATAGTTGACCCTTGGCTTTAGAATATACCATTTAAACCCATGATATTTCATTGAAATGATATCATGTCCCTAAACTTGNGAAATTAAATCGAAATTCTAATGTTGCATATGTCCCCATCGTAATTTACATAGTTGACCCTTGGCTTTAGAATATACCATTTAAACCCATGATATTTCATTGAAATGATATCATGTCCCTAAACTTGTTCTCTTGCACATAACTTTTAAGTTCTTATTTTAATATTTGTTTTTTTATTTGGATAAAATTATGAGTTGTTGAAATTATAGTACTAGAAATGAGTGATTGATTAATGAATAATAGTTGTGGGTCTTATAAAATATATAATTAAAATAATATTTAACTTTAGCCACCAATTATATAAAAAAAAAAAATACAGTGTTTTCCATACATGCATTTAAATTGTCTCCCTTAAAATTAAAATTTGATAGCAAGCGGTCTATCTATTATCAGTTGTGATACATGTACATAACTTATATAATGATTTATCAACAGATGATGTGACGAGATTTAATTGGATCAAAATTTTATCAATTAAAAAACTTTCTCACTTACATTGACATCTCATTATATGTAAAATATTATGTAAATAGTTATGTACAAAAAGTATTTTCCAACTATTATATTATGTTGACTCTATAGTTGACTTATTTTACATTCTTTATATCAATATTAAGACATTATTATTTTCAAAATATATTTTTTCAAAATACATTTTCTTATCTCTTTTTTTTTTTCAATAACACATTTTTCTATAAAATAATATTACACACAAGCCCAAAAATTTTTCTTATTTTTTAACCAGGCATTCTCCATCAATTTACTATTCGAAAATGCATTTTTCAATAGAAATAGGGTTCAAACAGGCTTTAAGTTGCAGTAGATGATACATGAGCTAAATGAAAATGAAAATTGTAGAAAAAATAAAAACCAAAAAACATATAAAGTATAATAAATAAATAAATAAAAATGCATTTTCTTTCACCCCCCACACCGCCACAACTACCACCATTATTGGAATCAAGAAGTCTACTCAAAATTGGAGTGAGAGAAATGCGTTTACTCAAGTTCTACAGAGCATTCAACGAATATTTTCTTTTTATTGTTCTGCGTAGTTCTCATTTACACACAAGTTTGCATATTGGACCTTTTTCTCTTAACTTTTTTGTATTTTTCTACTTGGTAGCAATGAGTGTTCCATTCCGTGATTGCATATAAAAATGATCCCATGATTTCCATTAGAAGAATTTTTCGACTTTGCAAAATGTTAAAACTTAAAACATGTTTTCGAATTGTTTATAATCGATTTAAATTTTAAATATATAAAAATTGATGGTTTATAAGTTACAATATTTGTAGGTTCCACATAACTAGTTTACAAGGAATGTGGCCTATAGATTTTTACATAGATCCTTATCGTAGTTTTACATAATTTACTCCAAGCTTTAAAATATATCATTTAAGCCCATAATATTTCATTGCACATAATTTTAAAAACTTATTGTAAGTTTGTAACTTAATTTAAAATTAAATTTGAGACCAGGACTACTATATGGATTGGTTGACTTCTGTTCACGCTCTTTAAGTCAATATCAAGTCATGGTAGTAAACAGATAAACGACATGGTACTTACAATTTTTCATGATTCATAACAAACGTCTCACAACGTATCATTAATTTGTTTAAGGAGACACAAGGCTATTAATTTTTTTTTACTAAAAGGTATTGGTTGACAGCAATATAAATGCTGGCAACATGATAGTGTAGATAATAATAATCCGTAATGATAGGATTAAATTTAGTATATCATTGAAAAATTGAAGTATAATATTAATTGCATCGCATTAGATTACGCAATATATCATTTATTTATTTATTTTAATTATGGAGCATAAGTGAGGAATCGATTTAGAAGTAGGCAAAGTTATAACCGAACCAAAACAAATAATTCAATTCGATTCTGAGTATGGTTTCAATTAATCTTGGTTCATGAAACCTGTATCAGTTTCATATTTTCTGATAATCCCATTAAATAGTTTTCAATTTTTTCACTAAATTTAACTCTCTCTCTCTCTCTCACTCTCAAAAGTTTGGTTCAATTCTAATATCAAAGAACAACTGATTTTCGATTTGATTATTCTAAATTTTATGGAAATTCAGAAAGAGAAAAATTCAAACCAAACCTTGTTTATTTGCTCCACTCCAAAACTAGAAACTCGAATTCAAAACCTCTCTATTTTCACTGAATCACTGATGAATCATTTTTTGAAGCAAATACGTCACCGTTTTAGCTAGGCCGCTCTCCGCCATCTTATATTTACTAAAGAGTAAGTGCTACACCGCTGCTACAATTATTTTTTGGTTGACAACTCCATTTTAAGTCACACACACGCACATAATTAATTTTAACAACACGCTATATCCTTAATTGGTGGGGATTAATATTAAATTTTAAGTAGATTTTGATAAAAGTTGATCAATGTGTTGTAAAAAAGTTGTGAGTCCCATAAAATGTGTAGTTAAAATGAGTTGTTGATTTTGAATTAGATTAAAATCTGAATTTTAATTTCTACTAAACATGGCATATATATACAACTTTTCAATCGGCAATTTATCAATTTTAATCAAATTTGATCAAAAATCAAATTTTTATCTAAACCAATCTGGGCCTATTATTCTTACTTTTATTGGACTTTTGACGTTGTATTGAATCGTGTTAGTTGAGTTGAGTCAACTTTTAAGTTCATTCAAACAAAGCATACCCTTTCTAGGCACAAAGATTGGATAAAAATGTAAATAGCTCGATATTAGCTTTTTTTAGTATCAAGTGGAAGTACATTTCACTTAAAAGATTTTTCCTAATGATATTGGGTGTAGCAAACCTATGTCGATTAAGGTCAATCTCATTATTTAGAGTTGAAAAAAGAGTTTGACGAACATTAAACCTAGTTCAAAATGAGCTGAGCTCAGCTCGTGGACTTCACAAGTCGTCCTTACAAGTTGGCTAAAGGTCCTACACACCACCCAATATTTAAAATATATAAATTCTCTCAATTTCGTTTATTTAAAAAAATTACAATAATAAAAAAAACTATCTAAGAGGCAACCGTAGGGGTGGCAAAAAGGGCGAATAGCTCGTCTGCTAGGCTTATCAAAGCTCGACCCATAGACGGCTTGGGCTCATTTCGAGACGAGCACTAGCCCGAGCCGAGCTCACGAAAGGCTCGTGGGCATAAAGTTCACGAGCTCGTGGGCTCGGCTCGTGAGGTTACGAGCTCGTGGGGTTGGGCCAACTCGAGCTCGGCTCGTCAGCTCATGAGTAGATGAGCCGAGCAAGCTCGACTTGGCTCATTGTCACAACTAGGTGACCGCTAGACCCTTCACAATGATGGCTAGTCCCCTTGGTTTACGAGTCGTCCTAGGTTCGATTCTTGACTAGTTGGCAAGCTCGACTCGCTTAGTAGGTCTTGCCTGACCATTACCACCGCAACTTCTAGCCGAAAACTCAGCCAACTTGTAGACCACTGTGATTATACTACACGCGCCACCAGAGAGGGTGGAATTTGTCATAACCACTGGCCCCACACATCCTAAACTGGCAAAGTCAGCTTTTTTTTATTAGCTAAACTGCCAAAACATGAACGAACTATACAATTGTCAGTATTTTCAAAATCCTAATCTCAACCCTCCCCACCGCAACCCACCCATTCCTACACCCCCTACAAAAGTAAAAATGAAAAAAAAAAAAAAAATCCTCGCTCTGTCCAAAGCTTCTGTAAGAAAACTCTGCAAGAATTTTGACAAAGAAAGAACATCAAAAATTGACTAGAGAATATCTATGAAAAATATTTCACATGCTTGTTGGGAGTATTTCATTTTCAATTTAATGCAAAAATCTAACAGTATTATATACATATTCATTACAATGGTGCGTATTTACTGCTTTACGACTTACCACCACCTCCGTCTCCAAATCCAAGAAGAACATGACTTGACCTTTGTTCTTGTGGTTAGGGTTGTATCTATACTCTATGGATTGTACAATCTTGTGAAAATAATTTATTATTTATTTGTGGGTCTTCCGAAAATCTCCCTTACATTTGAAAATCTGAAATACCCAAATCACTTCTCCTTCAATCCACATGTTTAAGTTTTATGTGATTTTTTCTTCAGTTTTTTCAAGTTTGTCGTATTTGCTTTGATTTTTTTTTTTTCCCCAAAATTCCATGCTATAATATAGTACTAAAATATACATGAATTTGTATATCTATTTATAAACTATGATTTTAGAATTTCAAGATTATTTTTTATTTCGAGTGAATTGAAGTGCAGGGTTAGTTTATAATACAAGCCTGAGGTGAAAATGGTGACCAGTGGAGTTTTCAATTTATGCAAGGATGTTCACTGAGAAAATCTACTCCATTTTGCTTTAGCTTTTGAAATATGGGTTTCCCTTTTTTGTGATTTACAAGTGTTCATGAAAGAAAAAAATCATTTACTTTATAGGTTGTGAATATTAAAGATAGCATTTAATTTTTGCAAGGAAAATACCATTTTCTTTGTACTCTTTTGTGAATTTTTTTAGACAACCAATTATAGCTAACTTTTAGAGAGTTTTTCTTTGTTTGAGTGCCATTCTTCTTTGTTTGTGGAGTTTTAGGTTGACCTTATAGTTTCCTTTGGTGGGACCTAGAAATCAAAACTTGCACAGCCTGTGGATTTTGATTTTTACTTTTTCAAGTAATGGATGGGCGGCGGCATTCAGTTGATGTACCAATATGGAGAGCGCTGGTGGAGCTTCGAAGAGGTTAGGTCCCTTCGGGATCCATCAACTAACTCTATGAGTAAATTTTCTGCCATGGTTGATAATTTGAATTGGGAAACAAATTTAAGCAATGCAATCACTTTAGGATTTGAAAATGGTTGTAAATGAGACGTCCCTAACTATAATGATGTTTCGTGGTTGGAGGAGACGATGTTGTGTGGGGAAAAGGAACAACATGTGAATGACCATGAATTGTACTATAGTAGTTCAAGAAAATCGGCTTCGGGGCTAATCCTCTACGGGAAGTTGAGAGATTCGATTGGAAATACATGTTCAAGTGTACATTTGTTAAACCAGGAGACAATGTGCGTGAACAAAACACGAAGTGAAAGATATTGCAGAGACTATGAGGAGAAAGGATTTGAATTGATACCTATGAATGACTGCATTGACGGTGTAGGTTCGTGTAATGGGCCAAATGAAGGATCAATGCACATAGAAAAGATGGGTCATGGCAGAACAAAACGGAAAAGCCAATGTATTAGGCATACCAGATCGTCTAGAGTAATAGCTGGGGATGTGTTGAGTCATGTCAGCAGTCCAGGCTTATCTATTAGTGACGTTCTAATGAAAGAGTCTAGTTGTACATCGTCATTGTATGGGAATGAAGATGATGCTGGGGATTCTGATATTCAAGGATGTGGGATAAGCTGATGCTGGTCAAGAACCCCTAGATATAGAGAGCTAAATCTTCTTCCTGATGTCAGGCAAAACCCCAGTAATTGAACACAAGACGGGATGGAAGCACAATAATGAAAGGTAAAAAATTTAGACCAAAATCATTCAATGAATTGGTGGGACAAAATGTAGTTGCAAGGTCTCTTCTAACTGCAATCTCTAATGGGCGGATAACATCCCTATTTTTCTTTCATGGTCCCCGTGGAACTGGAAAAACATTTACCTCGAGAATAATTTATTCCGCATTGAATTGTCTTTCTTTTGATATTGATAAACCATGTGGTATGTGCCAAGAATGTCTTCTATTCTTTTCTGGAAGAAACATGGCCGTCAAGGAAGTTGATTCAGTGAGAATCAATAGAAAAGAAAGGATCAAATCCCTTATTAAGAATGCGGAGATCCCTCCAGTTTCCTCACGATTTAAGGTTTATATTAGCCACTTGTTAAAAGGGGAAAGTTGGGCAACTATATTGAACAACCTCGATGAACTTTCTCAACATGTTGTTTTCATTGCGATTACTCATGACCTCGATAAACTGCCTCGTAATGAAGTATCGAAGTCTCAAAAATATCATTTTACAAAGTTAAAAGAAATTGATATCATCAACATGTTGGGAAAATTATGTGTGGCTGAAGGTGTTGATTTTGACTTGGATGCTTTAAATTTCATTGCTACTAAATCAAAATATTCACTTCGGGATGCATAGATGATGCTGGATCAACTGAGTTTGGTTGGAAAAAAGATTACAATATCTTTGGTTTATGAAGTAGTGAGTGTTTAGATATTCCTTTATTTCCTTCGTTTGCAGACAGTGGGATTATCAATCTAATTTCATGTTTATCGGTACAGATCAGAGTTGTCTCTGATGATGAATTGCTCGATTTACTTCATCTCGCATTGTCATCTGATGCATTGAATACAGTAGTCAAAAGGGCCAGAGAGTTAATGAGATCAAGGATAGATCCATTACAACTTACGTCACAGTTGGCAAATCTCATAATGGATATTCTTGCTGGAAAATGTCCAGAAGGCATTTCTGATGGCAAAAGGAAGCTTATCGGAAATCATAATTGTATATTCTGTAACTCCTTATTTGCTCCGGTTTGAAACTTAGGCTTAAAGGTTGTTTCAGCCCCATTTTTTTTTTTTCAAAAAATGCATTTTGTAATAGTGTTATGATGGAGAATGTGTGGTTAAAAATAAGAAAAAGTTTTAAATTTGTGTGTAATATTATTTTATTGAAAAAAATGTGGTAGAAGTATGGTTAAATCACTTTTCAAAATGTGTTTTGATGGGGAAAAAATGGGGCTCAAAGTGGAAAGTTTTTAGAGGAAGCTAGTCCAATATGATTTCCCAAAGAGAGTAGTGTTTTTACTTCTTTTTTATAACATCCCAAAATATGTATCCATGTACCATATATTGTTTTACTAGATGTAGTGCATGGTATATTACTTCCTTCATTACCCATGTTGTCGTATTTGTTGTACATTGAGTTTTAAGACCTAATACAAGCATGTGATTGGTAGGAATCCAAAGGTGCCACATTTTGTTCATGACTTTAAAATTGTCAAGATTTTGATTTTTATCTACATTTTGTTGGTGTTTATGGATCGTGTAAGTTTATTCTCAACATTGAATGTAATTTGATAATTTGCTTCAAAGAACTTGTTATTTTTGTGCCACAACTAAAGCTGACATTCAACAACTTTACCATGCATTGAAAATACTCTCTGAGACTTAGAAACAATTGCATTCGTCGAAGAATCAAACAACATAGCTCACTGCAGCATTACTACAAATGAGCTCTCTGTAATCTTCACCTGATGCACATGAATAAAAAATTGAGCATTAGAACCTTAAATCCACAAGGTAAGAATAATAAAAAGAATTGTTGTTGTATAGCTATGGTATTTTGGACGTGAAGACTTTTACTTTATGGTCTACCTCAGTTAAGCTCTATATTTAGACGTAGGTGCAGATTTTTGCAGCACATCCACAAATTGTGAGAGTTTGAAGTATCTTATTACCTGTTCATGTGACAATATTGCATCTCATAAAATTGGGATGCCAGATGGTGAAGAAACCCTTGAGTTGATGTGGAAAAGAGCTACTGGAATGTGTCAATCCAACTCTCTCATGAAGTTTCTTCAAAAACGAGGAAAGTTAATGTCTATTTGTCTCAACCAATGTAGCTCACCCATGCTTTAGTTTTCTCTTCATAAATCACATACCACTTGGCTAAGAATTAAAAATGGTGAAAGCTTAATTTTCAGATTCATATGCAAGCTAGCAGTATATCGCACATGAGGGTATAGTCTTATGTTCCTTACTAACATGGTGCATATTCTACCATTTTTGTCTCAAGAACTTCAACTTCACATTATTGCAACTGTATTGTCTGAAACTGAGAACCAACATAGACAATTTCGCCCATTTACCATTCTATTGTGGTATTGAATGATGACCAAGTCTTCTCATATAATCTAGGCGTGGTGGTGGTTGGATTGGAGTTCCATCATCGTGATCATGTACATAAGGCCGAAAGGGCATGGAAATTGATTGCAAATGCACTTCAGTGTGTGTTGGGTTTTAATGTGAAGCTAAGGATCAATTTTGCATTTAATGCTTCAGGTAAAAAAGGCAAATTCAAGAAGCCATGTTTGACCTTGTTTGGTTGCTCGCATAGAATGCATCTTAGGTCACAGTCATCATCAGAATGTAGAAACGATACTTCAGAAAACTTAAGGGTTGTTCTCTTTGTGTTTCAGTTTTGTGTTTTGAGTTTTGAATTCATTTTGAATTTTGTGTTTTGAGTATCCATTTTGAGATTGTTGAAAATGTATTCTCTTTGACATTTTGAAAAATTGTTTTGAAAACACCAAAAACAAGTTTTGAAAATTTTGACTTGATTATAACTGAAAACACTCAAAACGACAAATTTGTCGTTTTGTATTTTCTTTACAAAATTTAAGTTTTCTCTTCATAAATCACATACTACTTGGCTAAGAATTAAAAATGGTGAAAGCTTAATTTTCAGACTCATATGCAAGCTAGCAGTATATCGCACATGAGGGTATAGTCTTATGTTCCTTACTAACATGGTGCATATTCTACCATTTTTGTCTCAAGAACTTCAACTTCACATTATTGCGACTGTATTGTCTGAAACTGAGAACCAACATAGACAATTTCGCCCATTTACCATTCTATTGTGGTATTGAATGATGACCAAGTCTTCTCATATAATCTAGGCGTGGCGGTGGCTGGATTGGAGTTCCATCATCGTGATCATGTACACAAGGCCGAAAAGGCATGGAAATTGATTGCAAATACACTTCAGTGTGTGTTGGGTTGTAATGTGAATCTAAGGATCAATTTTGCATTTAATGCTTCAGGTAAAAAGGGCAAATTCAAGAAGCCATGTTTGAGCTTGTTTGGTTGCTCGCCTAGAATGCATCTTAGGTAGCAGTCATCATCAGAATGTGGAAACGATACTTCAGAAAACTTAGGGGATGTTCTCTTTGTGTTTCTGTTTTGAGTTTTGAATTCATTTTGAGTTTTGAGTTTTGTGTTTTGAGTGTCTATTTTGAGATTGTTGAAAATGTGTTCTCTTTGACATTTTGAAAAATTATTTTGAAAACGCCAAAAATAAGTTTTGAAAATTTTGACTTGATTATAATTGAAAAAGACATTTTGAAAAACTGTTTTGAAAACACCAAAAACAAGTTTTGAAAATTTTGACTTGATTATAACTGAAAACACTCAAAACGACAAATTTGTCGTTTTGTGTTTTCTTTATAAATTTTTAACTTATTTTCAAAAATGCGTTTTTGAAATGAGAAAGAGAACGCGTTTTCACTGTTTTGAAAAATTGAAAATAGAAAACGGCTTGAAAACAGTAAAGGGAACAGACCCTTAGATTTCATCCCTAAAACAGGCATAACAACAGATAAATCCGTTGAAACTTGTTCCCTTGATTGTGGGTCCCAACTGTCGGAGGCTTGTTGTCATGGAAAAAAGGTGGTAAAGATTATATGAAACCAGGATGAAAATGCTCTAGGCATTGGAGTGAGTACACTCCCATAGATCATTTATTGACGATGAGGGAAAAACAAATCAAGTAGGATTTGATCGTTTTAAGGATGGAAGCAACTATGAATTTTTGGATTTAATTGCCCTCGAGCATGAGAATCAAATCTAATGTGTCTCAAGTGTCCAAAACTTAAATACGTCAAATGAATCTAGGAAGATTCATTCTAGCAACTAACAGCAATGCAATCTGGAGCTGTCACTTCCATGTAAGATATCTTCAGAAACCTACTTCTTCTGGCAATCTTTCTGTCTCTTGTGTGTCAACAAACTACAGTAACTCCTACAAAGATAATATGCACGTTTTCAATTAGTGGTAATTTTTAAATGTTTTGTTCTATTTGTTGATCTGCGTTTTTCCTTCTTGAGATATGCTGTTGTCGTACAGTCATGGTTTATTCTACAGTTTGGAGAAATCATTGTCAAAACAAATTTTTAGTAGAATAATGGAAGGTTTTTTTTTAATCCTTTTTTTTTGTGGACTTGTGCATCTTTCTTGAATCCATAGGATGCATTTCATCTAGTAAGCATAGTTTATATATCTCTTGTACTAACCATAATTTATACTAGAATTTTGAGAAATTATCTTGTTGTGGCAAATTTAATAAAACCCCAAATGCATGTTCGATACATAGCACTGGATGGGACTAGACATTATAATGAATTGAATTTTAACTTTATTTTCTTCTCCATTATCATCCAATGTTATTGAATCCTCCCCACTAAAAATGCACCAACAGCAAGAGTTGTTTTGAATCAAAATTTGTTACCTTGTTACATCATAAACCATAGCGAATCTTGATTGTTAAGTATGCTAAAAAACACGTCTTCTCATCCATTCTGAATAAGAGAACCTTTTTCAAGCTCGTATACATTCATCGATGTTGAGATGAAATATATGCTCGTGTTCCGTTGGCAAAATTCGATATAACATTCATTGATTTTAATATGAAATATATATGCGCACGTATGAGTAACTAATGTTAAATGTGATGGTTCTCATTTCCTGTTGTCAGCATATCGCGACAGAATTCCAGGCTGCATTGTTAAAGAACGACTATGTTTCCTTTTCGGAAGGTAATTTTAGTTACCTTGGAACTCTTTTATGTGGTATGATAGAGAAACTGCAATTATGAATATTATATTATATCTATTTCTTGCTTGAGAAATTTCGGTAATCACTCTTGGGAAGAAATTGTGTAATTTTGTTGAAGTTTTTGTAGATTATAAGTTGTGGGTTCCAAATGTGTAGATAAAATCTGGATAAAAGATGTGGATCTTATGGAATGTGTGGATAAAAATGATTTTTTACTAGCTTATAAGTTTGAAAAAATTGTACTCGTACATTCACTATAATACATATTTGGTACGGATGATTGGATTGTAGCAAACGATATTAAAGAAAAAAAAATTAAAATCTTGTTTATACTATACAGGTGTGGATAACAAAGCTTGCACTAATGGTTATTCATGACTGTGCAGGCGTGGCAGTTCACACAACTGTCCCGTGGTGAGCATACGGTGGATCGTGCCTTGCCTTGTGCTGCTGCAAAGTAGTTTATTAGATGGGGACGAATATGCTACGGAGATCTAATTGTTGGGATCGAAACCATTATATTTTACTTTATTTTGCTAATATATGTCTAGACATATGGTGACGTTTTATTCTAGTACCGTTGTAACTTGAACGAGATGCTGATTTTTGGGACCTTGCAAAAAAAGTTCCATCAATAGAAAGTCCATTACAGTTGGTTTAGTTTTACTTCAGACTCGTGTAGCAAACTATCCTTTGTGATTAAAAGTCTTTTTTTTCAATAAAATTTTGTTAGTAGAAAATAATGCTGAAAATTTCATTTTTGTCAAAATAAGTAGATTAAATGTAAGTTTGACTCCTTAGACTGGAAACTAATGGCAAAACTTTCAAAACTTAAATTTTGCATGCTGTTGTCGCGCTTCAAGTGAGGTACTTTGTTGGTTGGTGATTACTTTAAAAATCATGATCCTTCTTGAAGAGTTGAAGTCAGTGTAAGTCCACAGCCACGATTGAGAATTCTCATATATCATTTTAACAAAGAAAAATAAATAAAAATTGGTTGATAAATATTGAGTTTTTAGGTTAAAGCATGTTTATGAGTTGTTTATAAATGATAGATAAGTAGTACTTATGCATCCCACGAAATATGTGTTGAATTTTATGATCCAAATTATGTGGAATATTTTGAGAATATATTTCCTTCATTTCACGTTTTTTATCGGAAAAATATTATTTCATTTTAGTTCACGTGTTATATTGGAAAAAAATTGAGAAAATATTATTTCCTTTATTCCACTTGATTCTTTTTATCTTGTTTCTATCTTTATGATATTTCTAGGCCTTATAAATAGTAGACTCTTCATCCAGTTTAGTAGATTGCAGAAGTTGCTGAAAGTTTATTTTCTCTCTATTGATTGTCATTAATAAAATATTCGGTTCATCTGCCAATTTCTTGTTATTTTCTTTTAAATCTTGTTCATGTTTATTAGTTTGTGCGATCTATACTTCATATCGCGTCATCTCACCTCCTCGAATTCCTAACAAGTGGTATTAGAGCCAATGTTCAGCAGTTTCGCAAAGCAAGGATTTGATTGTTTGAGGTTTTCGTATCAATGGCTACCATGAAGTATGAAATTCCGCTATTAGATCACAGTACAATATTTTTGTTGTGGCAAGTAAAGATGAGATTTGTATTAGTGCAAATGGATTTAGATGATGCTTTGTTAGGATTTGATAGAACGCCCACAACTTGGACAACAGAGGAGAAGCAACAGAAGGATGGCAAGGTACTTTCGCAGATTCATCTTCATCTATCTAACAATATTTTTCAGGACGTCTTGAAGGAGAAGATAACAGATGCATTGTGATTGAAATTGGAGCAATTATGCATGACCGAAAATCTGACCAACAAATTGCATTTGAAGTAGAGGTTTTATTCTCATCGCATGGCAGAAAGCCGATCACTGGAAGATCATCGGCCATGTTTAAGGAGATCGTCACTGATTTGGAGACGTATATGTAAAATATGATGAAGAAGACTTGACCTTAATCTTGTTGTGCTCGCTTACACTACCGTTACCCGGTTCGGCCGAAGACTCGACCCGTATACGCACAAGCTCGACTCGTGCTCGTTTATAATTATGAGCTTGGCTCGTGAGCTCTTTTTTCTTTTTTTTATTTATACATTTCTAAACCTTTAAAAATAATAATAAAAAATATATATTTTTTCTAAACATTTTTTTAGATATACATTTTCAAAACCTTTATTTTTTAGATAAACTTTTTTTAAAAGATAAATTGGTTTGGAAGCGGTTTAGAAATTCTTATAATAAAAATTATGTAATAAACTAAAAAAAATATTGGAATAACTTGCTTTGTTATCGATTGAATAATGATTGATTGTTTTTTAAAATGTACAATATCCCTATATTTATAGGTAAAATTATTCCATATTCCTACTAATAAAAGGAAACTAAAATAGTGATGGCAATGGGCCAAGCCGGCTCGACTCGACCCGTATACGCACAAGCTCGACTCGTGCTCGTTTATAATTATGAGCTTGGCTCGTGAGCTCTTTTTTCTTTTTTTTTATTTATACATTTCTAAACCTTTAAAAATAATAATAAAAAATATATACTTTTTCTAAACATTTTTTTAGATATACCTTTTCAAAACCTTTATTTTTTAGATAAACTTTTTTTAAAAGATAAATTGGTTTGGAAGCGGTTTAGAAATTCTTATAATAAAAATTATGTATTAAACTAAAAAAAATATTGGAATAACTTGCTTTGTTATCGATTGAATAATGATTGATTGTTTTTAAAAATGTACAATATCCCTATATTTATAGGTAAAATTATTCCATATTCCTACTAATAAAAGGAAACTAAAAT
>CAIGRP010117876.1:0-14199 GCA_903798385.1 Fraxinus cuspidata
AGTCCAGAGTATTTGGTTGCCTCAGTAATCTCAGTCTGCCATTAGATGCCTTCTCCTTACGGAAAATTTCAACCCACACACTTACTAGCTGGCTTGCTATGGCGCGTATATCACGGCTGGTATGTACACAGACTTTTTCTTTTACAGTTTTTCCAATACCTACATAGGAAAAATGAAGTTCAACAAGTGACACCTTGCCAACAAAAACTATCACTATTGATTGAGGAATGATATGGTATCAAAACCCAGTGAAGCCCTAAAACTATAGATTACTAAAATCAAGAACTAGCAAAAAATGCTCGATGGAGAGTTCATTGACCATTAATGCTATTTAAAGCCAACAATCAGTCTTTCTGGAAGAAAACAATCTTGATTATGAAAACACACAAAAAAACAAAAGGATTAACCAGAAGATAAAACCATACAAGCATATGAAAGAAACAACTTCCAAAGTCCACGCTAACAGCATTAGAATGTCTTTCAGCAGACAAACTGATCCTTACATAAACCCACATATAAGACCTGAAGTGACTGCAGCAATCAAAACAAGACGAATGTGATGGGGATAATACCTGATAAGCGGACAGCAAGTAAATCAGTAGAGACAAGTACAAGTAGACGGACACAGTGACGCAAGAGCTGAGTTCCATCTTTCCCCATGGAATCCTGTCACGAACAATAAAATTCCGACAACCAAATAAAAACATTTATTCAAACAACATTCACAACACGAATTGGACACTGGCGCAGAAACAGAACATCATGAGAGAGCACATACCAGAATCCATGAATTGAGCGTGCTTAGTCCTTCTCTAGTCCCAACAAAAGTCTTGAGAAAGACAACAGGAAGGTTTAACAACTCTTTAGCCAGATGCAATCGTCCAGCTGTAGTTTTTGCAGTGAAAAACATATCCCGTAGCAGACTACCCCTGGTCAAAATTGGGGTCCCTTCCAAAGAATGCTTGCAAGGAACACTTGATAGTTCCACTGCATCAAGACTCGTGATAATATCCCTTATTTCACTCCTTTCACTGGCAGAACGTCTCCTTGCAGCCTCCATGAACTCTACTTCTGCAGTATAATCAGTTCCTGTACTCAATATATCAATAATACGTATAGCCTCTCGAAGCCCACTCATCATTGCACCACCTACAGTGTCAGGATGCTCCTTGCAGGTTGCTTCACCAGCAATGAATAAACAGTTCTCCACTGGCCTGCCCAAAATATCATAGTCTTCTCCTGAGGAACCCACTGCAACATAGGAGTAAGCACCATAGCTGTAAGGATCCCTTCCCCAATCGGTCACTACGGATGCAACAGGATCAAGAACTCGTTCTTCCCCAAAAATTTTGCGGAGAACAACCAAGGCATGTGTAACATGGTCAGAAGGGCTCATATTTTGACCATCTATGGCAGCCTTACCGACAACTAACGCTATAAGAACAGGTGCTCCAACTGTCTTCTTGACATTCCAGAACATAAAGCACCATCCCCTGTGATCTGTATCCTCAGCAGTGGCACCAAAATAATCAATGGAGTCATCCCAAAATACTTCAGGAAACTCCAACACAACTTTATTTAGAACACCAAAACCAAGCCGCTTGATGGATAGATATTTCCATTGGGGCAATGGTGGTGAAAATTTGATGGTTTCCGCTTTCAGACAGCCAAGT
This sequence comes from Fraxinus cuspidata, assembly GCA_903798385.1. Taxonomy (NCBI): domain Eukaryota; kingdom Viridiplantae; phylum Streptophyta; class Magnoliopsida; order Lamiales; family Oleaceae; genus Fraxinus; species Fraxinus cuspidata. Next base: position 1,674 of record CAIGRP010117876.1, read on the forward strand.
GGCACCGTGACTAGGACAGCATCTCCGTGAAACTCCTTGCCATTTGATGTCGAAATTTTAACCTTGCTACTGAGTTCATCACTAGACCTGCTATCCTTCGTGCAATATGAAATACTTGTGACAACGTGGTTCAAGTGGATGCCAAGTCGTTCTCCTAGAGATTCAACAACACTACCGTAACCCCCTTTAATCATACAATGAGCTCCACCAAACCCTCCGTAATCATCATCCTGGTTCCAATAAGGAAGTGATACTTCTTTAAGCAAAGCAGCACAACCGTATTCTAAGTTGGCAAAATGCCAATCCATGACCCTCCTCTCAAGAGGGCTCAAAATCTCTGACTTAGAACCCTCAATAACTTCATCATCATCACCAAAACCAGACTTTTCAGAGTCCATGAGAGAGTCCAATACATTATTCGATTCACCGTCCACTTGACTCCTCCCAGTACCAGCCATGCGACGTCTATTGAGCGCATATTCTAGACCACCTTCAAGAGACATTTTCATTGCATATTCCCCTTTCTCAGCAACTAGCACTACCATGTCATCAAGTAGGCTATTAAATTCTGCTTCCAAAGCTTCATCCAGATGTGCAGAAACTTTCTCACCAGTTATGGTGTCATAAAGAGGACAATCACTGTTCAATACAGTCAACTCGAGTCCCAACTGAGCACAAACCAATGAAGAAGGATCTGGTCTTCTTTCAGTAGCTACATCTGCTTCAACACCTGTAATGATGCTAGCGCCAAGATCTACTGGAACTGTGCAAGATGAGCGATCCGTGAACACACGACCTCCTATTCTATTCCTCGCCTCGAGAATCGTAACATCAAAGCCTTGGCGTTGCATGTGCCGTGCTGCAGTTAATCCAGCAGGACCTGCACCTACTACGATAATTCTCTTCCTGGGTTCAGAGTCACAATGTATAAGCCCGTTGCCAGTTAAGGACAATGAATGAGCAGAAACTTTTTGGGACTTTGACTGCGTGATAGTTACTGCTCCACCGATGTCTGATTCAACAGAAGATATTAAATCTGGACACACAGTAGGGAGTGTTCTGCCATTCTCATCTTCACTGGAAAGAATAGAACCTGTATAATCCAAATCAATCACACCTTCAGGAAGCTTTGCGTTTGCATCCAGGTAACCATTTCCTTGGCAATCATCAGGGGAGCATCTTTCAGGAAAAGCTGGTATAGATAATTCTCTGGTTTGAATATTTGCGATTTCCACATCTTTGTCTTTTCTCGCTTGTTTTTCATCACCAGACAAATTATCATTCTTTCCCACAGTGGAAGTCTTGGAACTCTTTACCCCCCCAAGGATAAAGGAAACTCCATCTTCAGAATCTGCAACAGGAGCCCCAGAAGTTTCCCGGAACTTTTCCTCGTTTAGAAGTTTAAAGTTATGATTAGAGTTGTTCTCTGTTTTATCCTTCTCAGAAGCAACTCCAAAATTTATACAACCCTGTAGGAATGAATGCATAGAAACGTGAGAAATAAAAATTTAGCAGAAATTTTGATTCACTATATACAGTTGACAACTTGTCATATGTAATTGCTAATAATCTAAGAAGTATCAAAGCAAAAACAAAAAAATTAGGACATCATTTTCATAAGCCAATGAATTTCTGAGAACTTACACGTTGATTCAGAAATGTATATATATCCCTAATCAGAGTAGTGCGTGGATGTTCATCCATCAATGGAATATCAGATACTCCAAAGTCTTCTAGTGGCAAAATGCGACTGACATCTTTGTTCCAGACACTCAAAATATGGTTCCTGCACCGCAGCAAATAATTATGATCCCATTGTAAATTGGCAAAGCAGCAATTAAAGGAAACATTTCACAGAATCAGTGTGAGCCAATAAAAAAAAATTATAGAATAATTTAAGGATAATTTGTGATCAATAAATCAAACTTGCAATGATCACTTCAGAGAAAAGAGAAATCAGAAAAGTTAAAAAAATTGTCAAGTTCCAAGCATAATTTTCAAAGTCTACTAAGAAGCTATAGAAACACGACATTAAAGCAGCAAATAAAGCAGTTGTTGAACTAAACAACCTTTCGAAAGTAGATGGCACACATAATCAACAATGACCAATCACTAACCCAAAATCAATACATTTTACAACAATAAAAAAAGGAATAAATGGAAGCAATTATGGGAGCACATTGGCGAAAAGAAGGCATAAAACTGTAATACACTTTGCACAAAGTCCACTTAGTCAACTCTCGTGAGTTGTTGTAGCGCCTCACCCTCTATTGACACAGGCTTCACATCTTCATCACAAATAGCAAACAAAACTGAATATATGGAAAATATGTATGTATAACTTGATAAAATAACTTTTATAAGTTTCTTTCACCTTGTAAACTTTCAAAAACATGTCTGATTCTGTAGTGATGAGATGCATTGATCTTACAGATGATAGCTAGAACTTATTAAAGAACTGAGAACAGGTACCCAAACAAACAGAGTGAAAATGCAAATGTAGGCAAAGACTGAATAGCTTCCAGTTCAAACAGTCAATATCAACTAAAAAAAAAACTACAAGGATAGTTAGGAAAGCTGATTACTGACCGGCATTCCAAATACTCCTGAAGTCCACCTTTGCGCTTCAGCACTTCCTTAAACTTGATTTTCTCAACAGGACCAACTGCACGAGCTTTTAGCCCAGCCGACACAGCTGCTGTCTTTCCATGTTCAGACTCTACAATTGTCGATGCCCAATCAAACTTCTCTCTTGCTTTAGAAGGCTTGTCATCATCTACAACCTGATGGCTAACAAGAAAACCTTGCCCGTGCATCAAAATCTCCCAATCTGCATCCCCCTCATAAGCCATGTCCCCATGTCTATGCTTTTTAGCATTACGAGCAGTACGCTGGCCAGCTGATAGCTCATTATCTTCAGTTTCAGGATCAGCCAAGGATCCTATATCTTCCACACAGATTCCATCAAGGTCCAGTAAATTGGATGGCGAAGAGATCCCATCGGCCTCTTCGTTCCCTGAAAGGTCATGGCTTTTAAGATATGCACTTTTTGGCATTAAATGAGAAAGTTGAGAAAAGAGTGTGTGGTCACCAGTTTTATGGGTTTCGTCCAGATATTTTATTCGGGAAGCCACATCATATTTGTGGACTCCATGTGCTAACACTGGAGATAATCTACCCTCAGAAACTTGACAATCATCCTCTTGTGAAGAAACTGAAGCAACATCTGAATCCTCAATGCATTTACCACGTATTCTAGTTAGACTATCGCTACTGGATCTGTGTTCCTCCTGCGGTACATCCGCTACAGATGATGATAAGTGAGATGGGAATTGCCTAAAATCATTAAAACTAAAGTCAAAATTAGTCTGATTATGTGATTTCACATCATCTCCCACCTTCCTCACGCAATCAGACGGTGATGTTGACCGCTCTAATTTTTCATGGGGGAAACTTTTAACCATGTGCAGAGACGTATTGTCACATTCCTTATTAAATGATATGTCGTCTAAACATAACTCAGGAACTTCTCCGCCATCTGAAGAGGAAATTTTAGGGTCAATACTCGGGATATGGCTAGTTGGAACTGCATTCGATTGCGAATCAACGTGGTCACTGGAATCTCCTACTGGTACAACTTCATCAAACTGGCCTTTCTCTATCTGTTTCGGAGCAACCGGTAGCTTTGAAACATCATGAGATAAATCATCTTCCTTCTCATGTTTTACCCCTACCACAGGCTCTTGAAAAGGAGGCAAACAACAGTCATTAGCGTTCACAGAACTTGTATTGATTATACGATTTGAACCATGTGCATCCTCGGCTAAAACAACACGATTCTCATTGGTCTCAGAATTGATTTTACAATCTTGGACTCTAGTGATCATACCAGAACATGCCCTAAAAAAGGATTCGGATCTATGGACCACGGAATTGAAAATTGAATTCTCAGAGATTGCTTTGAGAGATGCTTCATCTTCGGCATCATTGGATCTCAATATTTCATTTGTCTCAAGCGAAGTAGAAAGCTCTTGCAGCTTTGAATTATTGCAAATTAAATTACCTTGTACATTGTCTGGGACTTGAGGCAAACTATCATCAGCAGTCTGATGGATCAAGGTTGAATCCCTCACAGGTGCTGAATGCAAACTTTCATTAGAAGCTGGGAATTTATTGACCAATTTAGATGCAGATCTTGATTCCCCAACCAAGACACGTGTAGGAAGAACGTCTGAGCCAGCAACTGAAGTTGATATCAACCCATCATCTGAAATTTGAGTTTCCTTTCCCTGTTTCAGTCTTGAAGAACCTTGGGATTTCCTAATCATGCTTGACTGAACCTTTTGGACATAAGAAAACAAAGAATCTTCCAAATATTCATCTCCCGAAGCACCGTCTTTCTCATCCCGTAATGCGTTATTTCCATATTTCTGATAATTCAAACCATCATGAGATTCCCTTCCATCTTTGTTTGCCCTTGAACTAAATTTGGATCTCACGCTTGTCTTTTTGTGCGTCACCTCACGGGCCTTGCCAATTGTCCCATCCCCATCAGATCCACCAATACCGCTCACCTGATACTTCCCCCCAACCTCCAATAACAACTTTTCACCCAAAGAGTCATTTTCTGCAGATACTATGAAAGATTGACCTGAGGACTCCACAGTGTTGTCACCCAAATGTTGCCCAACTACTGCAACAGACCCACCATCCTTTTTGGGACCCTTTAATTTCCTCCTAAAACTCGCCAATGTATCGCCCATACCACCCAACTCTTCCTCTTCAACCACAATTTTCTCGATCACTTTTCCCTTATTTCCACCATCATCCAACCCCAACTTAGGTTTCTTGTTCCTTTTACTTTTCAATTTTAGCAATGAAAAAATAGGCTCATCATCATCCGAATCAAATGCCATTTCAACCGACTTCAACTTTCTCTTTGAACCACCCATCTTCTTATTCTCTTCCCCTTCCATTCCCTTCAGTCCTAGGATTTCAGTTTTCAATGCAACACTCTCAACATGTGCCCCTCACCCAGGGGTGTAGCCACCTGGGGTCTAATCAGGCAGTTGCTCCCACTGGATATTGGTCCTGGGTATTCCACCGATTACACTTAAAGGGGGCTGCCGGTTCTAAAGGCAAGTGGAACCCGTAAACAGCCTCATTAAAATTCAAGACAAAATCGCTGCTAAGGAAGATTACCGTAAAGAAATAACAATTTCGGGAAAAATAAATAAATAAATTCTAAGGAGACAGAAGATGAGAATCTTAGATCCAGGTTGTGTTGAAATTAAATCATTCACAGCAATCAAATCGAGTGCAGAATCAACATATAAAGCCCTTTTTACACAAATAAATCTGATGCTACCTTCCTAGTTCTTGTAGAAATCACTGAAACACTAGAAAACTTGGTGCCCTGAAACCCTTGGCCGCTTGACCCTCTTGTTGCTCCATCAATTGGACTCAAAACAGGCCCGGCATATGAAAAAATGTTCCTATCAATAAGACTTCAAACGGGCCTGGGTTATTTATATAATTGGATATGCGCTGATTAACTACACCAAGAAGATTGCCTTTTAACTGGGCTATTACGTGGCTTATAACCAAACATCCAATAATGGGCTTGTATCGAGTTCTAATCAATTTTGTCTGTGAGATTATTTAGGGAAAAGTACATCATTACCATGCTAAAATTTGATAAAAAACTTCAAAAATTAGGTGGTCAAATATTGTAACATCTGATAAAATATTGTAGCATACATATAATCAAACATTCCACACTTACAATAAATACACAATTTATTATCGCAATCACATATCACACAATTAACGATCACAAATAACAATAACCTAGTCACAATCACTATTCAACTAACCCACATCATCCCACCCCACTCATCCACCGTTTGCACCGACCAAGTCGTCCCCACCACCTTCATTTTCACCTTGTACCCACCACCTTTACCTCAAATCCACCACCACAACCAAAAGTAGCAATACTGCCTAATTGATCTGATAGAATAACTCTAATGATAACCTATCTGCATTGGCATTTATTTTTCTTAACATTTAAGTCGGCAATCTATCTATTACTGGTACAAATTGACAAGATTTGTTCGTGCTCTGGTTGCAAATGGAGAAATCTCCACCGTCAAGCCATCTACTACCAATAGTTATTCTACAGTAAAGTACAAAATAGCCGCCTCTATCACCCTCTCCATCTTCCCTCCGTCCTCAAAAGTGTCTTCAAGGTCGTTGATGAACCACCTAGCTTCGTGACGTGGTAGTGGCGGGGGACCGCTGGGCGAAGGTTGAGAGGCTTTGGAGTGTGGATCTAGAAATTGGAGGAAAATTGATTAAATGATAGGTGGGTGGGTCTGAGGTAAGATGGGGTGGGGTGGCGTGGAATATATATTTAAGTTTTGAAAAAAAAATATTTATATTCCAACTTTGAAATAGACAGCTAAAAATAGGGATATGTATAATTTTCTCATTATTTGAGGTATTAGCTTGTTATTTGAGACAATAGAATTAAAGGAAACTAATGTCACAAATAACAAGCTGTCATATAGGATAATTACTGACAGTCGTTGACTACATATAACATTACTCTTTGACAAATGTCAACATTTGGTAAAGATTACAAAAAATAAAAGATAACTGGAAATATTATGATAAAATAGATATATAATGTAATCGGATTTAATGGACTTATAAAGAAAAAATGTGTTATGTCTACTAATATTTCCTCTCACCCCATGAACTATCCTAAATTTATGAAAAATAATTATTCTCTCCCCCCTAGTCATCTATATATGAAAAGAGAAACATAATGGATTGTGACCGGAAAAATCAATATATAGCTTGATTTTGTTCCAAATATGATTGTGAAATTGTAGAAGACTGTTTTTCCATATTACAAGATAATGTCTTTACTTTATGATTTCGAGTGAAACATTGTCGTGACTATAGAAATTCACAATTGATGTATAACGTCGACATGACCTCGTAAATTCATAATTGAGTGTATAAATATCCATGTCGTAATTGTGATTGTACAAGTATTCTTCTTGTCATTTTGTGATAAACATCGTTATAATAAATTCATAACCGATTGATTAAATGACTTTAGTGGAATCAATTGTGACTGTCATAACTGGAATGATATTTGAGGGAATTCCATGGGAACTATGTTCTGTATTTTGATGGGACCACCTAACATTTACGGGAAAATATTTCACGAGACATTAAATTTGACATGTGTTGTGTGATTCGAGTGAGATGCTATATCTGATTTGAGAATTGTGATCGAATATAAAGGGCAAGAAATTTTGGTGAGCAACAATACTGCATGATTAACAAAGAAGTTTATGTAATTGTCCCTAGTCTGGTGTCATCAATGAAGAAATTATAACTTGTGATAACCAAAACTTAAAATGCAAAATAATGAGACTCGTCGCCTATGTTATGTGGCCTCTATTTCTTTCTTATTTGATTGTTATCATTATAAAAAGAAGGGGCAAAATGTGAGGATATATTTTGACTATTATGTGATGAGTTCTTATTTGTATCATGTGGTCTCTCTCGTACATTAAAATTCAAGTTGGAGTTGCACCTTTGAGTAGCATCTTACCTCTTAAGTGAAAACTTTGATCGTGCACATAAATGGCAACTAAGTTTGGTGGATTAAAGTCGTGTGGACATCATTAGCATGTTGTGATTGATGAAGAAATTGTGACCCGTGTTAACTGAAAAATTAAAATGTAAGCAATGTGACGTTGTATTTTGACTGTTATATGACGATTATTTCTTTCTTATTTTGTGTCATCAATGTTTTAAAATGTGAAATTTACCGGTAGACTATTATATGACTACTGTTAATGTCACGTGGAATCTCTATTGCGTAGTTTGCTAATATTCTCTTCCTTACTAGTAATGTGGATTATTTCCTTAGTTGTGACATTGAACTTATTCCTCTGTTTTTGGTATATGAAAGCAAGGGGATGAAAACGGCAGATATATTAGTAACTACGTGATTAGAATAGTAGTCTCATAATACCGCACGTTTCGTCTTCATCGAGTTGCTTCACTCCCCTCACCATTCGTTACATTCCAGCAAAAGCAAGTACTTTTAAAAATAAATTTTTAAAAATGAGGGCTAATAGGAACTAAATTTTAAACACGTAAAATTTGAACCAAAGACTACCAATGTTACTAATATTGTTAAATTCTAAAATGTAACGGAAGCAAACAACGTGGATTGTTAAAAGTAACAGGAAGCAATCAACACACATCTATTCAACTCCACGCACTAATAATTAAGTCTATTCAGTCGAGATTCTTTAACATTATTTTTTAATTAAATTCATTTTTTATTACACATTCTTCTAATAAAATAATTTTGCACGTCGACTCACAATTTATTTCCTATTTTTTAACCACAAATCTTTAAAAGATCATTTTTTACAAAATATATTATCAAAAAAATCTATATCAAACAGACTCTAAATCACCAATCGATTTTGATTTATATAGAAATTAAGGTGGTATTTGATTGACTTTATTTTTCATAAAAATGTCATTTTTTCCACCCAAATTTCTATTTTTGAGGTATTTAATTGACATTTTTTTAATGAAAAATATTTTTCAAAAGTTAGTTTTGTTTTCCTCAAAAATAAGGAAACCATTTTCTTTACGAAGTGATAAATTCTTATTTTTTAGACAATTCATACTTCCCAAAAATTCAACTTTATCAAAAATTACAACATTTTCTTGGTTAAAATTAAAACAATCGAACAAATTTAATTGACAATTCGTGTAAATAAATTCTAAGCAATTCAATTGTTTTAAACTTATTTTCTTTCCAAGCAACATCTATATTTGCGATCGAACCCACCCTAAGATTAAATACAAACAATTGTTATAAATAAGCCACTGTTTTATACTTAAAAAAAAAAAGGCAAACACGACCAACACATTTAAAGGTTAAAACTTAAAACTAGCTAGTTATATAGATGGTTCTTACGTATTTGGCAAAACTTTAAAAATGTGAAAAAGTCAAATATTCGGAATTTTATGGAAGGAACTTGTTCTGGGCGATCTATAGTAAAGGATATGGAAGAGAATAACTAGATATGCTATTAAGTTGTATGAAACTTGTAATGATTGCTACAAGGTTGTAGCAATATGTTAGAAGGTCCATCTCAACATCTATAAAATTAATCACCACAAAATAGAATCAATTTTCAACGTCAATTTTGAAGGGGTGAAAATATAAAAAAAAAAAATATTTGTAATCAATCAAATTAAAAGTTGAAAGCTAAAAACCGAGAGCCTGAAAATGCTGTTAAGTTGTAATACTCTTTCAGACTTTATAGTTAAAATATTACACCCTATATACACCCTCACCAAAAAATTTCTTAGCTCTGTCCATTCAAACAAGTCAACTAAATACCATACCATCTAAGGAAAATTATTTCTGTTACATGCACACCATGTTAAATATTCCAAAAAACAAAATCATTATTATGTTCAATATGTGAAGCTACAAGCAAAGAAAATAACAACTTGCAATCGGATCCTTCGTCTCAAATGTGCATCGAATATAATCCAATGTAACCAGTTCGCGCTTGTCAGATATACAATTCTACTTCGAGAACTGCACCATAAAGTCATATATTTTATTTCGAACATTATCCTTTGGAGCTTCTTGATATGGATTTTTATGGTGAGTGTAAAGAAAAATGTCATTTCTACTAAAAGTGCATAATCGATCATAAATTCAAGTATTCTTCCCAGCACCTTTTTTCAGCCTCTCTCTCTCTCTCTTTTCCAAGACTTCGTCTCTTCAATCTTCTTGGTGTTGAGTCATCATATACCAATGGAAACAAGCTACTTCAATAATTTCTACAAAAGCAATTACACACACCCACACATATATACACATATATAAATATCTAGAGGAAAGGCTTATGACGGTGGTTATCTTTTAGAGAGAACAAGAAGGGAGAAAAAAAACCTTGCTTTCAAGTCGATGTCACTAATCCCTAACAGTCTTACAGCCAACAAACCTGCATTCATGGCATTATTTATCGCTATTGTTGCAACTGGGACTCCCTTGTCATCTACATAAACATAGAAAGAAAGAAAAAATATCTTAAGCCTTATCTTCAATAAACCTGAACTATATGATCCAACGAAATCAAATCTTTTGCAGCTACCTCAGGTCATATGTTAATTGTGATTTAATGGATTATCAGACATTGAATATAATGATTTTTTTATTAAAGTACCTGAACAATTGACGAGAGGGAGTCAAGTCCATCTAATGTAGAAGCACGAAATCACAGGCAAGGGGATCAATGCAGCAACCATGCCTAATGTATCAAACAAGGTTAGGTCAGTGTGTTTGAAGAAAGGTGATTCGTAATGGTACATTATACTCTATTATTAAAGACTTGGCAAATGAGCGCCACCACCAGCACCGGCAATGATAACCTGGATACCGTGCTCCCGAGCAGACAGAACATAAGAAAACATCATTTCAGGGGTCCGGTGTGCCGAAATTATTCTTACCTACTAACAAAAGTTTTCTGAAGTTTTATAGGCCTTCATCCTACAAATATCTACACTATGCCGAAAAGTTAGCAAAAGAATGTACAGTGTATGAAGATATCCTCAGTAGGCACATCAAACTCCCTTAAAATATTTGCAGCTTCCTTCATATCCAACAAGTGGTACAGCTACAGTAGGAGGCATACGGTGTATAATAAATACGTTATACGAAGAGAAGCACACACAAACTTTGGATGAAGATATTCAGAGAGGATAAAGATAATTAAAATAAATTAACCTACTTGAATCCAAACATTGATCTCCCAACATTAATCCCTCTAAATCCTTAAATCCTTATCACAGATTTAAATCGGAATGTGTCATCTCACGTGCTCACCCACATAAAATACAGTAAAAAGACATCAAATAGAACTGACCTAAAGGCTGTCCATCCATTATTTCTTCTCTCAGCATGAATTTTCTGCAAAGATATAAAGATCAAAAAATTTTGCTAATATGAAGACTGGAAAATAAATATACGTGCAACAGTAGGTTCCAGCATTAACCGACCAGGTTTATCGTACCAATGAACCGATGTCCCTGTAATTCTCAATGCCCTTCCAGTAAGTTGATTAGCCATGAGGAAACCTGGTCCCTATATCCACAAGTGAGAAGTAAACATATTAAGAAGGCCACAAAAGTCAAATAATGGGTTTTCACAGCTCTTGCTGGCATTCAGCGTGAGCAGGGCCGGGCCTCGCCTCAGGCCCAAAAGTGGAGGGGGCCTAATTTTTGGCCCCCCAATTTTTTTTATAAGTCAGGCCCAGCCCAACAATTTTTTGGCCCATTTTTTTTTTTTTTTCAAAACTAACCTAAAATCAGAAAAATTTCCTGTCTTCAACACAGACGCCTGTGACGCCTCTACCCCCATTCCCGTCGAGGCGTCGACCGTCATCTCTGTCTCCGAGTCTCTCGTCCGGTCTGTCGACTCTTCCCCCTCTCAAGAACCATTCAATCCCGTCGTCTGCCCCCTCTCAAGCCTGAAAAATTCAATTCTCGAAGTCCAAGAATCCAAATAATCCAATCCAATTTTGGGCGTTCGCCTTTCCCTGCTGCCTGCTGGACTGCTTCCTGCTGGGGCCTGGCTACTGCGTGCGTGTTCTGGTCATCTGGTCTGGTGCTGGACTGCTTCCTTACCGTAAGTGACTACTAGTTGCGTTCGTGTTCTGGTCTACTGATTACTTAGTCTAAGTGCCCTGTGCAGTTGTGTATAAAGCCATCAATTTTTGTATATTTGTCATTTAAAATTTTACAGACAGACTCCAAGTTTAGTCATGAGTCCTCTAAATTCAATAATGTTTAGGATGGAGAAGGATCAAAATCTCATTATAATGGGCATTACACGAGAAACACTGCACTGATTATTTAGCCTTACAGAAAAAAATAGTGTCATTCTTGATTGAAAATGAAGGTTTCCCAAGTTACATAGTTACACTACAAGAAATGTTTACAAACATTAGAAAGTTGCATTTCAGTTTTTTTATGAAGCTTTTTTTTTTATATGTTATTCTTCTCGTCAAGGTCATGCAATTTATTGCAGCTATATGTAGAAATGAACAAGGAATGGTGAGTAGATTGGAGACGTGGAGTTGATTGTTAGGATAATTACAAAGTTGCATATTGAACAAGGAGGAAAAGTACCATAAAATTGAATTAAATTACAGTTTCTAAAGCATGACTTGACCTTGTATTCATAAGCACAATAATGAGGCTGAGTGAAGGGGCAGCTGAGGTAGTGAGGTTGAGTGAAGATTCCATAACTTGTACAAGTTTGATAGAGAATTTGGATACTTCATAAGAAAGTCATTTTACAGTTAAATAGATGCAAAAAAAATGGTTCCCTTTGTCATACTTGATTGTTGTGAATTATTGTGATTGGATTGGTTAGAATAGATCTTCTCATGTAGTTTGG